>JANDJT010000141.1:11380772-11395070 GCA_024331685.1 Stegophilus panzeri | reverse complement strand
GAGTGTAAGGGAGCTGGTGTACAGCGTTAATGGGGGTATAGAGTGTAAGGGAGCTGGTGTACAGCGTTAATGGGGGTATAGAGTGTAAGGGAGCTGGTGTACAGCGTTAATGGGGGTGTTAATGCTCGATGTAAACGCACAGGTGTGGGTTGTATTTGCATGGATGTCTCATGCCGCTGCTCAGTAAAGTGTCGTTGTGGTTATTTTGAAAGGTTGAGGTTGATTTACATTTAGCACAAACACCACGCCCCCTTCCCTTTTCCTGTGTGTTGTTTATACGTGTGTGAGCACAGTGTGTGTTCCCCTGCACACCGGCTGATAGAAACCTTACACTGTAGTTTGGCCTAAAATAAAATGTATTAAAAAATTCAAAGGAACACTGGAGGTGCTTCAGTTTTCCAGTGGAGCTACTCATGCAGCAGTGCAGAGGTTAACCTGATCAGGTGTGTTAGTCCCAAATTCTGACTCAGCACTTTTCTCAGACTTTAAAGCACCATAAACTAAAGCTGTTCATTTTTAACACATTAATACGATGTATTGTACAGGTGAACGCTGATACACTCGGATCTGAAACCGCGGTGTAGTACGATGTATTGTACAGGTGAACGCTGATACACTGATCTGAAACCGCGGTGTAGTACGATGTATTGTACAGGTGAACGCTGATACACTGATCTGAAACCGCGGTGTAGTACGATGTATTGTACAGGTGAACGCTGATACACTGATCTGAAACCACGGTGTAGTACGATAGTTTTAACAGAAAACATTCAGCTGTACGTATAACATGGTTTAGCACACTATCTGCTCTGTGACGATGTTCGTTAAAAGATGAGGGTTTTATATTTAAGTGTATACATAAAAGTATAAATGAATAAGATGTTGTCTTCTCCAGTTAGTAGTTATTTTATTTGAATCGTTTCCAGTGGAAATGTCCGGAAGATGTTTTACCGTATTGAGAAGGTAAAAGATTAAGATTAGTTGATGGTAGATTTAAATGTGTGTGTGCTATCACTGTGGCGACCTACTTCTCCACCGAACTGTATGGATCACACAGTGATTTTATTTCATGTATTTCATCCTTCCATTCCGAAAGTAATTCCTGGCTTGACCAGGAATTGATTGATTTAATTAATTAATTAATTAATTTATTTATTTTAAGTTGACGCGGGCCGAATGAAACGCAGTACGTTTAACCCGTGGGTTTTGAGTTGACGCAGGTGCGTTTGATGATGGAGGATGTAGACCTTTACACATGGTTATAGAAACTTTGCTGCAGCGTTAGTGAGCACCATCCCAGAGTCTTTAAGAGAACAGAGATAAGAAAACATTGTTCATGTTATATGTCAGCATGGGCTGCATTTTTATCAGTGTGTGTATGTGTGTGTATGTGTGTGTATGTGTGTGTATGTGTGTGTATGTGTGTGTATGTGTGTGTGTCACTCATTCAACTAGCATTCCCAAGAACAACAGGCAGCAGAGATGAAAGCTGAGGTGGAGGCCAGTGTTTTCATTTCTGAGTTGCACTTCCCAGCATTGACCAGTAGAGGCAGACACTGATAAGTCCACTCTTATTTTGTCAGATAGGGAACAGTGAAGAGTGAGTGGGCCACAGCATCTAGAGCAAGACTGCACTGCTAAAGAACTCAAACATGTCAGACTTCCATATGTATTGGGGCACTGATTCTGAGTGAGATCTTTTTTATTTTTTGTGTCTTTTCCTTGTAGGCCTCAGCGAATTTCTGGGACCGTCAGTGTTCACGCCAGTGTCCTGCCCTACAATGTGTAAGTGAATGAGCCAGACCAGACGGGAGAGGAAAAAATGCCACGTACCAAGCAGAACAACCCCAAAAATTTAAAAGGTAAGCAGGTCGAATTTGTCAGAGTGGTGCATGGATAAGACTGAGAGGGGAGCAGTTATGCCACACAGCCTCTTGTCTTTCTTTCCCCCTCCCTCATCACATACAGTACATAGTACACATCTATGGTACTCGGTACACATTTATCCCCTTTTAAAAACAAGCCGTTTTCATTAGTTCACCTTCAGTAAACTCTTTATCCTGGTCAGGATTGCGCCGGATCCCGAACCTACCCAGGGAACACCAGGGGGTGAATCCATGCTGCGCAGGAATACACCATGAACACCAGCACCTATTCAGACGCAGGGGCAATTTAGAGTCATCAGTCTACGTACTAGGGTAAATGAGAACATACAGACAGCGACCTGAGCGTGTAATGTACTGGAGTCCCACCTAAGGTGTGTTCCTGCATCGTGCCCAGTGTTAATAAGACAGGTTTCAGACCCACCACAATCCCGAACAGGGTGAAGAGATGAATGAATGAATGAATGAATGAATGAATGAATGAATGAATGAAATGTTTGGGGAATCCCTGGGCTCCCTGTGTTGCGTTCAGTGTACTGATGTCATGGATACAGAGGGAACCAACCTCACTCAGTCTCTCTCACACACACACACACACACACACACACACACACACACACATATTTCCTGCAGCAAGCCATAATGGTAGCATGCAGCCTCAAAGTACAAAGCTTTTATTGACCTGTCAGCCTGCTCCGTTTCTAGGGTGTATCACAGACTGGCCGTGATGTTTTACTGGCAGGTGAAAGGTGTGTGTGTGTGTGTGTGAGAGAGAGAGAGAGAGAGAGAGAGAGAGTCTTTCAGAAGTGAGCAGGAATGTTCATGTGAGCGTACATACAGGAAGTGAGGAGTGCACACTCCTTGCTAGGCACCTGTGTTTACTTTTCACAAACAGCTAGTCGCTAAGCACATGGAGCAACACTCGTGCTAATGCCTATATGGCTGGCCTTACTGTCACATTACAGCTGCACTTCCTGACTGATTTGCTTTGCAAAAACAAATGGAAATAAGTCTGTCATTTAACATACACGCCATTAGTACTCTGCATACCTAATTTTCTTCTCTGTTGTGGTTGATTGGCTGTACGGAGGTGTTCTCATAATAAAGAAGATGTATAGACTTTATGGCCATCACGCCCATATGTCCTTGTTAAACGTCCCAATCCAGATTTATTCCCCTTTTGAGGTTATAATAACTTCCTCCACTCTTCTGGGAAGGCTTTCCACTAGATTTGGGGGTGTGGCTGTGGGGATTTGTGGTGGTTATTCAGCTACAAGAGTGTTAGTGAGGTTGAGGTCAGGTGCTGATGTTGTGATGGTGAGGAGGCTCCAGTTCATTCCAAAGGTGATGAGTCAGTGGGGTTGAGGTCAGGGTTCTGTGCAGGAGTCCTTCTACCTTCTCCCAATCTTCACACACCACGTCTTCATGGAGCTCACACTCTTTGTGCACTTTGTGTCGTGGTGGAACAAGTTTAGGTCCTCTTAATTCTTAGAGAAATTGTAATGATACAGCGTACAGAGACCTTCTATACAATTGTGTGGTTTAAACATTTTGGGGATGAACCACATATGGGTGTGATGGTCTGGGGTGCACATACTTTTGGCTGTATAGTGTACATGTGTCCGTTGATCTGGTTAGCTTGACATCTTGCATTCTTCAAGTGAAACGGAAAGAGCTTTGAACTGCTCAGTAAAGAAATCTCTGAGTGACTGAGACCCATACAGAACATTTCATCTTTTTCTGGCCTGCTACTTGAAGTTTGTGTAAAATGCGGTGAGGTATAGCGTATACCTGCTTCCTGCAGTGAAGGAGTATTTTTAGCCTGACTTTCAAGATTATGGAAAAATTTGGCCCTGGAAAGTTTCTCCACCAGCTCAGAGGAGTTTTCTGTGTTTCAACGAAACCTGAAATGTCGAAACGCTTGGAAAATGGACCTCCAGAAAATTCTGCCGTGGAATCTCTGGAAGCTTTAATGTTGGTTCTGCGCTGAGCTGCAGGCGTTTTGTGTCCGTGATTCAGATGATTTAAAGCCATGTTTTGGAAGTGCACATTGTGGGAATAGAATAAGTAATGCTTGTGCTGTGGAATTTCCAGTCCAGAGTACAGAAAACGTCCTGATGAGGAAGGAGAAGCATGTTGGGGAGAACATCTGAACTTGCACATGTCCTGGAGTAAACTGGACTCACATTTCTCATGATGTTTCCTTTCTGTGTATTATGGAGTGCTTCTCCAGTCTGCATGTATTTGGACTCAAGCTCCATAAAGCCATTAGTGAGTGAAGTTATGGATAAGCTCAATGCAGAGAGCCTGATGCGTCCGTTCCAACAGGTTATGTTGTTATTCTTTAATTCCATAATCCAGAACTCGGAGGGTAAATATTTTTGACCATGTTCCACCTGACAAGGCGGCATGTTAATGATCGACAGGCTTGTTCACTGACCTCCTGACAGCATGGGGCTTCGGAAAGCATGAGGAGTGCTTATCCTCCACAGTGCGATGAACGTAATAGCCGAGCTCTTACTCACTTATGTTTAATGGATGGGGAACCGAGGACAAATTTAATTGAATATTAGGTTAATGTACCTAAATTGGCCAAACTAATAAAGGTGAGCGAGGGTCAAGAGGAAGCATTGTGCACTGGAGGGACATGGGGACAGTGAGTCGGGTTACCAGATTATACCATTAGCTACTGGTGCTTAACTACAGACTTCTGAACTTCTTAAGAACTCTTGCTGAAACAGGACGAGTTTTATTTCCTTGGTGAGTTTGGAAGAACCGATCTGTAATAAAGCCGGACGAATCACAGACACCAAACTGTGTGGTGCTTCATTATAGGATTTAATCCACAATGTATTGTGGAGGATCGGACTCTGGTTTGTAATATTTGTCAAGTAATAAATTCACTATTAGAGTAAAGTGACTGACTCCAAGCAATAGCATTTAATTAAAGTTGAAGTTGAACCGAAAGTTGGCCTTTCATCAGGATGATGATCCTAAGCACACAAGCAAATCCACCAAGAACATGCAAGAAAACCATTAAACATCTTCAACTGAAAGAATATTTCATGGAGGAGTGGTCAAAACTTCCAGCAAGCCTGGTGGACAATTATACAAAACGCCTACAAGGAGTTATTTCAGCTAAAAGGGGAAATACTACCTTCTAAGGCCAAGGGTGTACTTACTTTTTCCACAGAAGAATATCACATTTATTGATATTTCTGTTGAATAAATGATTGAAAGTGTTTAAAAATTTTATTTAGCATATTTGTCATATATTTAAAAGTGTTTTGCATTACTGACCAAAACTGCAAAAGAATTAGCATTTATAGTTCTTTTATAATTCAGATACATTAAGAGCCAGGGGGTGTAAACTTTTGAACAGGATGATCGGTGTAAATTGTTATTTTGTTTAAAAATCTTTTTTTTCATCTAGTACCGCCCTTCAGATGCTAAATAAGATTGTTACATGTCTAACAATTTACGCCGATCCTCCTGTTCAAAAGTTTACACCCCCCTGTCTCTTATTGTATCGTGTTGCCTTCTTGAGCATCAGTGAATGTTTGCAGCTTTTGTAATAGTCGTGTACGAGTCCCTCAGTCGTCCTCAGTGTGAAAAGATGGATCTGAACTCATACAGGCACTGCTGGAAAGGGGTCAAATATACAGAATATGCTGTAAAAGTAAAGAATGTGCTGGACCTGGAGGATTTTTCTGAAGAACAGTGGGCAGTTTAACTGCTCAGGACAAACAAGGGACTTATGAACAACTATCACAAAACATAAACACAGTCGCTGATCATCCAGGTAACGACACACAGCATTAATAATCAAGCGTGTGTAAACTTCATTTGTGTAAATCCAGTTATTATTGTATCTTGTGGACTATATGTAAACATCTGTTATGTTAAGTAGTTTATTCAGATCAGGACTAAATAAAAAAACATGGAATTTTTAAGATAATCTTATTTTATTAACAGTATTAAGATTGAGCTAATTCTGCAAGGGGTATACAAACCTTTGGCACAACGGTGTCTATATATTTCTTTAAATCTATATTTTTATTACATATTTTATAATTCACACAAAAAAGATCATGTGGCGTGACCACACTCTGTGATAGACAGTGAAACTCATGTTATATATACATGCAGTTTATATTTATTACAGTTTCATTTGGACCAGATTTTTTTTATGCATTCAAATTGACAACACCATGGACTCGTATTCCTGCAGAAGAACTGTCTGTTGTTGTTATCGAACACTGTTTGCTATGATCTATAAAAAAAATAAGAAATGTAAATATGAAATATGTAAGCAGATGTGCAGAGCGGTGGTGAAGCAGAGCATGACTGTGTGTAGAATTACAGAGGAAGAGAGAGAGAGAGAGAGAGAGAGAAGGTCAACCATCAGCTCTGGATCTAGTGGATTTTTACATGTTGTGTCACGCTTGTGACGCCAAACCAGTATTTCCTCTCTGTGTACCTTACAATTAGTGTGTGAATGCAGCAAGGTCTACGTAGAGGGACCCTCTCTCTCTCTCTCTCTCTCTCTCTCTCTCACTCTCTCTCTCACTCTCTCTCTCACTCTCTCTCTCCCCCCCCACCCCACCAGAGGCTGGAATTACCCTCTGTTTTAGCAACAGTAACTATAACAGATGTACTATAACAGGTTCAGCCCCGTATCTTTAACTTTCTGCAGCTCTACAGAAAATTTGTGTGTGTCTGTGTGTGTGTGTGCGATCAGAGAAAGTGAAAGAGGAGAGAAAGACTTTCTTTGTATTTTGGAAGGCACTCGTTTTTCTTCAGCAATAAGCTGTAAATGTGTCTACTGCATAGAAGTTATTTATTTATTTATTTTATTATAAAGAGAGGGGAACAGGGCGGTGTCGTGTGAACTCCACAAAAAGGTGCCTTTGGATCGCTCGTGCACAGCAGCGCCGCCGAATTGCTGCTGTGTTAAAAACACTGTAAACCCAGAGGCACAGAAGTGATTCCACAGCAATGCTAAATTACAGCTAAGAGCAGGTTCACTACTGTAAGAAGCACCCTAACTACTCTGAAAGGAGGATGACATTTTTTTTTTATTGAACTGTTTTCATACTCCGAGCCATGTGAACCCTGAGTTAGTCATTTAGTTCCCTGTCCCAAGTGGTTCACCTAATTCCTTTAGATTGGATCCTTCTGGAGGTGTTAACTCTCAAATATAAGGCGAGAGCAAGCTCTGTGCCTTCCTCTCTCTTTTGTTCTCTCTCTCTCTCTCTCTCTCTCTCTCTCTCTATTTTATTTTTCTTCCACCCCCTCACAGAGCCTGAACCCTGTTCAGACTTTCATTTTGAATGTCTGTCAAGCTCTGACTGTTTATCAGACTAGGGTGACTAATAACGAACCAACACCACCCACCTGCTATAGGCTGAAAGAGCTCTGTGTGTGTGTGTGTGTGTGTGTGTGTGTGTGTGTGTGTGTGTGTGTGTGTGTGCTTGTACTGTAGCTCGTGTTGTGCATTGATTCAGAAAATTCTATTTCTGTGTCGTGCCTGGTGACTGAAATACTTTTTAACTGGTACAGGAGGAGAATGTGATTATATATTAAAGGATAATTCACACAATTCATCCTATTGATTTAACACACACACACACACACACACACACACACACACACTCTTTTTATTCAGTAAACAAACACCTCGTACATAAATACCCACAGAGACACACTTCTAAATATGTTCCATAGGCTCGGCTCACGTGTTTGTTACGCATCATGATGGATCTGATCTCGGAGCCACGAAGTGAGCGAACAGTGACGCGCATGCGCTGAAACGTGATTCTTTCTCCCCTAGTTTATGGATCAGTATACAGTAGATGTACACCTTGTGTAGTTTGTGTAGGTTAGATAATTATGCTCAGTCTGGAACTCCACTCTCGTTGCTGCTGTAGCAAGGCAGACCATCTGACTGTTGTTGTTGTTGTTGTTTTCATGAGTGTGTGTACGCGGGTGTGTTGGATTAAACAGCCTTCCAGACTAAACAAATCAAATACCTGTCCGGTCAGGTAAAAGCAGCAGCACATCTGGAACATATTTTCAATATTTTCTGAATAGTTCTCAGTGGCGTTAATTTGGGAAAATAGGAGACTAATGAAAACATAATACAGGAAAGAAAACCGGCACAACCAAACACTGTTGTGAGGTAGTCCTGTCTGGAAACCCTGTTAATGTAGTGTGTGTGTGTGTGTGTGTGTACATGACTACTGAACTGGCAATGTCTAATGGTTTGCACAAGAGATGCCCAATGTATCAGTTGCTAGGGCAACAGAAGCAATGTGAGTGTGTGTGCGCAGGTGCAGTACCTTGTGTCCAACTGGCAGAGCGAAGAGGGAAGGTGGGGAAAACGGGGGGAGAGGAGAGATTTTGTCTTTCAGTGGGGTGTTGGCTGAGCGGACGGCCAGTGGATAACGGAAGGAGTCTGAAGAGAAAAGTGGAGAATAGAGAGAGAGAGAAGGCAGGAGGATAATTTTAGTAATCTAGGGTGTGAGAAGTTGAGAGAAAAGTGGGATAAGTCACATGTTTTAGAGAGATGATGTGCAGAAATCTCGGCTCCTCCCTCTGCTCGTCTATCTCATTCCTTTTCTTTTTTCAGATCTTTCACAGTTCAGACTCCTCATGTGACACATCACACACACACACACACACAAACACACACACACATACACTTAAGAGCTTTTGTGGACTCACCGCTCCGTGACTCACTTGAATGCTGCAGCGTTGGGGTTGATTGATGATCTTTGGGTTTTTGTGTCCTCATGAAGATATGTGTGGAAAGGAAAAGCCGAAGAGATTCTTGACCTCTGTCAAGCTGTCCAGCTGAAGGGCATACTAATGAGCATCTCGTTCACCTCTCTCTCTCTCTCTCTCTCTCTCTCTCTCTCTCTCTCTCTCTCTCTCTCTCGCTCACACACACACACACACACACTTTCCTTTGTCCTTCACGTTTCTTTATTGGATTTCTTTGACTAATAATTTTGCCTCTTTCTCAGTGTTGCTATAAAAGTTCTTCCTGTCGCTTTGATCTCCGTTGTATGAGTGAAGCTGCACATTTAAAACTGTGTATTTGTGTGTGAGAGAGCGAGAGAGAGCGCGAGAGAGGCTGCTGTTATAAAGCTGCTGTATTCGTCCTCATTAAGACCACAATTTTCTGATCTCTCTCTCTGTCTCTCTCTCTCTCTCTCTCTCTCTCTCTCTCTCTCTCTCTCTCTTTCACATGCACTTTTAAAAAAACAACTACTTTCTTTTACTTTTTGCTTGATTTGGTGCATTAAAGTGTGTTGGTCTTGGGTGTGTCTTTATACCCAGAATATGTGACTGGTGACAAACGGAAGAAAAACATTGAATACATTTGAAAAAATATATATTTTTTTTAAATAGCCCATCGTTTTGAAGTGTCACACACAATACGGTTTTGTCTGTTTAGAAGAAAATAAAAAGGTTAAAGATTGCATATATATTCAAACCCCCCCCACCCCCCCACCCCCTGTTGCTGTGAAACCCCTAAATGAGGTCTTGTCTTATCGCTTGTCATCAGAAAGTCACATCGGTTGTTGAATTACGTGACAAGAGAGTCCACCTGTAAAGTAAAGCGTCACATGATCTCAATATAAATCCACTTGTTCCCCCTAACCCTAACCCAGATAAAGAGGGCGTTTGTAAGAGAAACAACAAAGAAGCCGCAGAGTGACCCTGAAAGAGCTGGTGTGATCATGGTGTGTGGATGGTCTTCAGCAGCAGGGACTGGGAAACTGGACAGGGTTGGTAGACTAATACAGGACAATCTTAGAAAAGAACCCATTACAGGCTTCAGGACTAGGGCGGAGCTTCACCTTATAAACAGGACGAATAACCCCTGGAACACTGGAGTGGCTCCAAACCAAGAACATGACCATGTTAGAATGGTGGTGAAGGAACCCCTCAAGACAAAAAAAACTGTCCTACAGTCAGATGAGATGTACTTTTCACATATTTTTAACGTGTGGGCGAGTGCACGATATGCCTGACCCCTACAGTCATGACCGGATCTTTTGCACAGGCTAGATAATATAAAAAAAGTACTGAAAACTATTTAGGTTGTGATTAAAATGTGATTAAAATATCATATATATATATCAAGTGATATTTGGCCAAGTCCAGCACTTTGTTGAGATGCGTGCTCTGATGTGCTTATGTGTACGTATCAGTCACATTTGGCTTGTGTTCATTGCTTTAAGTTTTGACAGCAGGAAGGTTACGTGTTCATGCGGGTGCAGTCGCACGTGCTTTTGATATTAGCTGCTAATTGTCATAACGTCGGATAACCGATAACAATGTAGAGTGCAACAGAAAAAACCCTTGTGGAGGATTTTACTGGTCTGATCTGATTTACTGGTCTGGTAACAGTCAATGTACAGTTATAGGCTACCAGGGGCGCTGTAACGGGGGGAAGATTAGGATGGTTCTAAGGGCCCTGGTCAGATAGGGTTCCCAGCAGAACTCCATACTTTCCTGTATGATTTTGGTATTTAATTGGCCTCATGCACAATAATCTATTAAGAAGCATGCTATAATGAATGTCCTCAGACTGGGCCAAGTGCGTGTGTGTGTCCTAAAGACGTTCGTGGATTAATCAGAAACACGGCACTTCACAGTTGTAAGTCGTTACTTGCAGCAGGTAGATGGCAAGAGATGTGCAGACACACTCAGGAGGAAAGAAACAAGGAGGAAAGAAAACCATGAAAAAGAGGAGAGAGCAAGACGGGGAAGACTGCTAGTCTCCCAGTTCCTCAGGTGATTTATGTTCCCTGTTCTGTGCTATGATTCTGAAGCTAGCCCGTATGAAGCTGTTATAATTCACATCAAATAGAAAAAGGACATTCAAAAAGGACAGAAAAGCACAGAGTGACAATAAAACTAGTCCCGTGTTGTTTATATTCAGCTTTCTGAATCCTTGCAACAGGCTTCTGTGAGGAATGATCAAAATTTAATGTAATCATATAAATCTGCTTTAATTGTCCCTAGTGAGATTATGAGAGAAGTGTTGTAATGATGTCCGATTTGTGAGTGAATCGTTTGTTCAAGTCGGTTCATTTCACTGAAGTGGGGAATCCTGTTGATGAAACGAGTCTGAAGGATTCATTCACGAATCGAACCGATTTGATTCTCGTGTTCAACACACTGATTCAATGATCCTGTCACTGTTTTAGCTCATTTCCACATTTCTTTCTGGAGCTGCTGGTGTGTGAAACTTATTAGTATAATGGTGTTAATTACTTGTACTGTATATATAGTTACTTGTATATAGTTATAAATGCATAATTTCAGTTAATTTAATAAACTGTTCAAATTAATTCTTTATAGTCTCTTATTGAATATGCAATAATTGTTATGCTTATTGATAATGGCTGTTTTTACACGTGGCAATAAGAAAGGATAATTGGGGGGGTGTGGGAGCTTGGGGCCTGGAGTACAAATTAGCCAGGGGGCCCAGAAACCCTAGCGGTGCCCCTGTAGGCTACATAGAGGTTTGATTTGGCTAAGGTGGTGGTATCATATCCCTTTTACTGTATCATATTTCCAGTCTCACATTCCGATATTCAGGAATTTTCAGTCAATAGTAGAAGAACATCATGCTACACTGTCGTAAATCTACATGTTTTGAGCAGAACCACCTACAGCTATGAAGTCTGGACATGCCTGATTTGGAAACCGGTTTGATGTGCGCTCCGAGACGTTTTTTTTTTTTTGTTTTTTTTTGCTCACCACGATTGTACAGAGTGGTTATTTGTTCCCATAGTCAACTTGAACCTTCCATTCACCTCTGACCTCTCACATCAACAACGCGTTTATGCTCACCTAATGTTTTTTTTTTTCCTCTCGGCACGGATTTGAATTGATCCAAACAAGGTCACGGTCACGTCCCAGCATTTCTCCAGTAGCTTCCTTCTTGTTTGAAGTACATTTAGCATACACATTAGTAACAGGAAGGTTTAGACTGGGTAATGGTGGAGGCATCCCTGTCACAGCTGTAGGCGTCAACTTGTTATTACTCATTTCGCGTTTGTTTCCTGTTCCTCTATTTTCATGACTGGACCCAAAAGTATTGAAAATGTTCAAGGTATTCTGAGTATTTCCTTTTAATTATGTAAACATCAAGCTCCTGCAACAAACACTCAAAACAAGCTTCGAATGCTTCTAGCCATGCTTCTGGCTATAAGCACTGTAGGCGGCTAGCTAACCACTATTACAATTTCTTGATTATTATAGCTTATTATGCACACAACCATATCTAAACTCAGTGGGACAGCTATGGGAGATTTTTGGACCAACAGGTTACCCAGCGTCTCCACCACCCCAGACTTTTCTCTTCAGTTATTTTCACTTATATTTAAAAATCCTCCTCATAACTTACTAAGACTTGTACTTGTCTCATCTCCATTGATTGCTGCGTCAATCTGCCTGGGATTTTTGACTTTGTCTTTTATTCACTTTTAAACCCTTCAATATCAATTACCATTAATTTCCCACCAAGTGCACACAGGCTTCAAACATGTCAGTGAGTTAATGCCGCTGTCAGCGCCGAAGAGTTGATTCCAACGATTCGTTGGTAGCAGCAGTGAAACGTTGAGGTGTAAAGAGAGAATATAATAGAAATCATCTGTGAAAGGGAACAGGAGAAATAGGAATAGGATAAAAGGTGAACTCGGAGCCTGGTCAGGCAGAATGTAAGACCGCGGACGGAACCGAGACGTACGGTAAAACATGTCTGAAAAGGGAAAATCCACGTCCGTGTGATGAGGGTGAGGATCCTGAAGACCAGCTGGATGACAAGTGAATGGATAAAATGATTGGAAGAGATGGCGATGGGATTGAGGAGAAGATTCACACAAAGGGTTAAGTAAAGTGTGTGTGTGTGTGTGTGTGTGTGTGTGTGTGTGTGTGTGCCTTCTGGCAGAGCTTCATCCTCTTGCGTAAGACGCTTGGCTCTTCCTTTGGCTGTTGCTATGGAATTTCTGACTGCGGGTGCAGTCTTGAGCTGGAGTCCCCCTGTGACTTCCCCTTTGTGTTCTGTAGGTGAAGGAATGCCTGGATTTTATCCTTAAACTGCTAAATGTTTCAAGATCACTAGATAAGCACTCCGATGATCACGCAAGCATTCACAGTAAGTCTTCATGGACAGTTCTGTTACGTGTCATGTTTCATGTATTCGGAAGCAGCGTTTCTCAAACTTATCCCCCATGTTCCCTAAAATGCCTCAACCATCTCCTGAAGGATTGGATCATTATTTGAGCTGAGGTTATGTAGAGATCACAGCACAGAGAAGATGAACAGGTAGAGCAACTGGTCTCCAGTAGTGTTGGGCATACAGAGTAATACTCCAGAAATGATCAACTGGATAATAAACTGGAGAATGTGTCAGTAAAAGAAGGTTTTTCTAATCTAAACTCGAATCTAAAGTAAGCTACAGGTTCAGAAAGTGTTCCTCAAGGGTTCTGTGGAGATTTAAGGCTCGTTGTCTACGCAGGACCCTTAAGGGTTCCTCTAATTGTGGACATTTTCATGGTCTTTTTTTCTTTCTTTTCTTTCATTCCAAAAGAAAATCAAGAAATGAATGGATTTGAGTTGTATTTTACTGACTGATTTAAACAGTTCTATGAACAGTACTGGAGCAGGGACCGGTCCGGACGGACTAGTGATGCCCGGGACCGGAACCCTCGCACTACAGCGTATAGACCTGTTACAGATTGAGGTTTGGCTCTGAGCATGTCTTTGTGTTCAGCGTGTGGGAAAATACTGCCCTGCAATATGACTAAACCATACCTCAGGTGTGTGTGTGTGTGTGTGTGTGTGTGTGTGTGTGTGTGTGTGTTTATGCATTCTGGTTTGCTTACTCACCCACCTATCACAGTTGAACCCAGGTGGTGTTAAGCAAGCATTCAGATACATCTTCTGTTCTTGTGTGTGTGTGTGTGTGTGTGTGTGTGTGTGTGTGTGTTTATGTAAAATTGCATATTGGGCATTGCATACTACCTCACAGCCATGGTTGAAAGCCTGGAGGCAGTGTTTGTGAAAGCCTGGAGGCACTCTGCTGTGTGTTTGTGTATTGGTGTGTGTAGGCTGATTAGATGGAGGTGTATTAATAGCAGTGGGTGACATATGAACAACACGAATACTAGCAGCTAATCTGACTTGGACAGTCTCACAACCTCTCTCTCTACTTCTGGATTTGCTGAGTGGAATTAGGAGACATGCTTTCATTAGCTTCTCTCTCTCTCTCTCTCTCTCTCTCTCTTTCTCTCTCATTTCCTCTCCCTGCCAGATATTCGGATGTGAGGTCTGTGTAGGGTTTTCCCTGATTTAGCTGAGGGATTTAAAACCCCAAAAAAAAAAAAAAAGA
>JANDJT010000141.1:11361034-11373751 GCA_024331685.1 Stegophilus panzeri | reverse complement strand
TTTAATAAAATAATATTTAATTAATTAATTCTATAAAATGGGGCACCAGTCAAATCTGAGTCTTCACGCTTGCTGGTTTCATCCATTTAAGTATGTTTGTGCCGATCCTGCTGCGAAGGACAATTAATTCTTCTCACTATGGAAAGAGCTACACTAGAACTACTGCACCATCATTATACAACAATAGTTTTAGATGTTTGATATATATAATTTTGTTTCGGAAAACTCTACTCAGCTGCCTCGTGGTTACACAAGGAGAATTAAAATGACTTGCTAGATATTTTTAAACCAGGTTCCAGAAAGTCAACGATTTCAAACATCTAGTGACATTCTGATTCAAATCATCTCCAAGGTCTACAGTCTTTTCTCTATATAGTAATGTATTCCACATTGTGATGAGTGGCATCTCTGTTTTCAATGAAATGAATTACCCATGTTGCCTATTTCAGCTGTACTGTTAATTAAAGAGACCCGGGGCCTTTCGGCAAGGGGAGGTGAATCAACATTACCTGAGGGCTATGTGAACGTGGCCTTTCTGTTCCTTTGATGCGTTCACGATGACAGCTGCGTTTGACACGATGGCTGCCGTGAGACTGAGACAGGGATGGATTGTCATAGAGAGCATTGCAGAAAGGAAATGATAATAAAGGAAAGTCTGGTTTCTTGAGTGTTTCTTTTACTCCATTCCTGTTTCCTGAGTTCACGTTCAGATGTACACCCCTAGAGTGAGACTAGAGGGAATATGGTGGCTGCTGTGATGCCTATACATATGCCAATCAGCCATAACATTAAAACCACTGAGATGTGAAGTGAATAGCATTGATTATCTCGTTACAGTGGCACCTATTGAGTGGTGAGGTATATTAGACAGCAAGGGAACGGTTGGTTCGCGAAGTTGATGTGTTTATGTTGGAAGCAGGAAAAATGGGAACGCGTAAAGATCTGAGCGACTTTGACATCTAGCCAAATTGTCATGGCTAGACGACTGAGTCAGAGCTTCTCCAAAACAGCAGGTGTTGTGGGGTGTTCCCTGTATGCAGGAGTTAGTACCTACCAAAATGGTCCAAGAAAGGACAAGCGGTGAACTGGCGACAGGGTCATGGGCTCCCAAGGCTCACTGATGCGCGTGAGGAGAGAAGGCTATCCCGTCTGGTCTGATACCACAGAAGATGGCTCGTGTATAAGGCCATTCTGCTCTTGGCTGTGAGGAATAGAAGTTTTACAGCCCGAACAGAACAGATGAACTGTTCATGTATGAATTGTAAATCGATAACTTGGACACTTCTATTCAACACCGAGGTCACATTTTTAAACCCGTAAATCCCAGTTTCTTTAATTGTGTCCTCGGTTGAAAATTCAGGCCTAATTTATATCCTAAACTTCTGTGTTTGAATTGTGTTGAAACTTTAATCACAAACTCACCACTGTGTAGTGATCATTACACCATACATCCATTAAAGGCAATCTTGTTAAATTGTCTAATTAGGATAAGTCTCAGATTAGGCTTTATCTGTTTCCAACCCACAGAGTAACTCTTATAGTTACCGTTCTAGTGAAGTGTGTTCGGCAGGAAGCTCTGAATTCCTTATCCACTGAATACTAAATACTGTAGGGTTGATGTTATTTTAGTCTTTTTCCACTATGACAGACTGCTGTAGCGTAGTTCAGCCCTGTCTATCTACCTCCACTAAACAAACTAGCGTTGTGTAACAAATCACTTATTTACGTGCTTTTCTAGAGCGTTATTGAGCACCAACACTCACCAGGTTTCCTACTAGTTAGTGTTTGAATTTTAAAAACCTTCCCTGTGGCTTCAAACCTCTTGAAAGCTCTGTTTGTGTCACAGCTTTCTGGACTTTCTAGATTTGTAAATACTTTTGAAGGTAAGGTCAGAGTTTTTCAGTTTGCGAAGCAGCTCATGATGAACTGTAGAACGTTTTAAAGAGAGACAGCGAGAGCTCATCGTTGTGTTTAACGTCACTGTGTATGAACACCTAATGGACAGGGATGTTTTGGCTCCGACATGTCGTCTAGTGGTTGTCGCTTTTAAAAATTTCCGGATATGCAGCGAGGGTGTGAGAACGAGGACACACCACATTTGCATTGCTGAGTAGAAAGTGGCTTTTTTAGCTTTTGGCTAACAGACCATGTGCATAATGCAAACCACCAGTGAGAGACTGAGAGAGAAACTAAGCCTTAGCTTCAGGCAAAGGGAAGTCTACTCTTTTGGCCTGTTGTTACTTGTGTGTGTGTGTGGGTGTGTGTATATGTGTGTATGTGTATGTACGCATACATCTGGGATTGCCTGCTGTAAAGTGCCAATCAATGACCACACACACAGATGCTGTTTGTGTTTGAATCTAGTGGTCATTTCTCAGACTGAGAGTGGGGAAAGGTACTTTTTGAGATGTTTAAGATTAGCTTTGAAACATCTTGATACCTGAGAGGAGGTGAAGAAATACGGATCAGCCAGCTTTATTATTTTTCTTTCCATACTTTCCATATTTATTTATTTGTTTGTTTGTTTGTTTATTTATTTATTTATTTATTTATTTATTTATTATTATTATTATTATTATTATTATTTTACATATTTAAAATAGTCATGTGTAGAAAATAAGTACACCTCATGGAAATTGTTGGCTTTTTTTTTTTTTTTTTTTTTTTTTTTTTTTATAAATATATTTGGATGAGCAAACATTTGATCCTCTTTGAAACAGTGCCTATTAATAAAGTTGAGGTACTTGAACAAACCCACAAGGAAAAATTCTGTATTTCAATCATGTATTTAACAGAAACATCAATAGATGTGATATTCTTCTGTGAAAAAGTAAGTACACCTTGGCCTCAGAAGCTAGTATATTGCCCCCTTTAGTAGAAATAACTTCTTGTAGGTGTTCTGCATAATTGTCCACCAGGCTTGCTGGAAGTTTTGACCACTCCTCCATGCAATATTCTTTCAGTTGCAAGATGTTTGAGGGTTTTCTTGTATGTTTTGCCCGTTGCACATCCCCCCCACAACATTTCAATGGGATTCAAATCCGGGTTTTGACTCGGCCATTCCATAACCCTGCATTTCTTCTTTTTGAGCCGTTCCTTGGTGGATTTGCTCGTGTGCTTAGGATCATTATCCTGCTGAAAGGTCCATTTTTGGTTCAACTTCAACTTTCAGACAGACTGCCTCACATTATCTTCAAGCACTCTTTAATATGATGCAGAATTCATAGTTGAGTCAATGAATGCGAGCTGTCCAGTCCCTGAGGAAGTGAAGCAACTCCAAACCACAACATTTCCACCACCGTGATTCACAGTTGGTATGAGGTGTTTCTCCTGTAAAGCTGTTTTTGGTCTGTAGCAAACATGTCTGCTGTTACTGTGGCCAAACATCTCTATCTTTGATTCGTCTGTCCAGAGCACATTATTCCAAAATGCCTGGTCTTTCCCTATATGCTCATTGACAAACTGTAGTCTTGTGAAGGTTTTTTCCTGACACGCCTCCCATGCAGGTCAAATTTACAATCTCTTTCTGATTGTAGAAGCATGCACTTTAACACCAACAGCTGAAAGACTCACTAGCAGGTCCTGTGATGAAAATTTGAGGTTCTTGGAGGCTTCTTTTTGCATCAGATGGTCTGATCTTGGCCTCAATTTGCTGGGACAATCAGTCCTGGACAAACTTACAGTGGAATGATGTATTTCAAATAATTCAGAGATCTTTTTAAACCCCTTTGCTAGACTCATAGGCCTTATAGAACTCTTTAGATCTTGGCATGATGACACACCTCAATAACAAAGGGAACACCAGACACTAGATATGAGAGGGGTATAAATAAGACCGGTTCCACCTGCACTCCCTAATCAGATTCTAATCATTCGATTTTTAACACCTGATTCTAATTGGACTTACTTTTTCCATGTGACTGATCTGTTTGTTTAATTTTTTGTTAATTTAAATTGTGAAAATTACTCCAGTATGTCAGTTTTATGTATCATTTGATAGACTGTATCACTTTTATTAATAGGCACTGTTTCAAAGAGGATCAAATGTGGATCCAAAAGTGGGGTGTACTTATTTTTTCACATAACTGCAAATACATATTATTAAAAAAATATCAAAGTAATAAAAGTTTTCACCAGTTATCTGGCCTGGTCTGAACTGTGTTAATCTTGAAAAGTTTACTGTTTTTCTTGGACTAGACACATGGTTATCAGTGCAAGAAGTGTGTGTAAGTGTGTGTGTGTGTGTGTGTGTGTGTGTGTGTGTGTTACATCCCAGTGTGTAATGTTTTAATGTTTTATTTGGTGTATTTGGGTTTACTTATCTCATCCATGGTATAGATTGAGTTTTATAGTGTATTGCCTGTACACTTGGTATCTTTATTGGTCTTCCAAATAGTTCCACTTTTGCTCATCAGTCCACATTATCCCAAGAGGCTTTGCAGGTCATCAAGGTGGGTTTTTTTTTGGGTTAAATGTGATGAGTCTTTATGGTCCTCTTGGTTAGCGGTGGTTTTTGCCACGCACCTCTCTCATTTTTTCCCGGTCTCTTTCTGATGGTGGAATCATGAACACTGACCTGTGACGTGAGCAAGGCCTGCTGCTCCTTAGATGTTCCTATGGGTTCTTTTTGTGACTTCCTGGATGAGTTGTTGATGCGCTCTTGGAAGAATCTTCTGGGAGGATTCACCACTGTGTTCAGGTTTTCTCACTGTGGTTCCCTGGAGTCACAGAGCATTTCGAAATAGCTTTGTAACGCTTTCCAATCTGATTTATTTCAATAACTTTCTCATCAGTTTTAAAGAGTGTAGTATTCCGTGGTGGTCAAAGGGAACTTGGGAATGTTCGACTGCAGTGAAGTATTACACCGTATGTGCTACTTCCTCTTTTTGTTTTTGTTAGTGGGCATATTTGTGTGTAGTTTCTTTAATCTAACAGAAAGCACGTGTGACTTATAAGCCTCCAGTCTGAATATAAATGGATGGGAATCTACAGTATGTTAGTTAACAGGTTGCATTAATGAAACACACATTGGGTATGAAGCGGTATGACGTGCCTGGCTGAACGACAACACCGCATGAGCAGCGAGCACAGGAACAGTATGGTGGTAAACAGGAATCCGTGGGTTGAGAAGCACTCTCCTCGATCATTTCTCAGCCACGTGTTAAGGGTAAATTAATAATTGACTATGACAAGTGTTAGTCGCTCCAGTAGAGCAGGCATTTGATGAATAATTCATCCGAGTGACCCATTCAAAAAACTTTCTCTGGAACTTGGAATTCATTCATAAACCATCTTTTAAGACTTAAGAGGTCTTAAACAAGGGAGAAAGTCACTGATGCAGCTTTAAACATGAAGTGAGGGGACTACTGCGTACTGCTTCCTACAGCCCTTATACTCACTCACATGCTTATGGTGTGTGTGTGTGTGTGTGTGTGTGTGTGTGTGTGTGTGTGTGTGTGTGTGTGTGTATGTATATGTGCGTGCACCCGAAAAAATTGACCAACTACGAACCAAAAGTATGGAAAGTCAGTGATTTTTACAGTTTCAATAATTTTCTCATTAGGTCATTTTGCAAAAAAAGTTTCATTATTGAGCCAAAATCTAACTTAGATTTGAAACCAGTGGGTTCCCCCAATCCCCCCCAATCAGAGCTGGTTCTAGCTCATTTCCCAACAAAGTGAGGAACTCTAACGAGCTACAGGAATCACGGTGTTGTTTTAGCGTGCAGTGCCATCCTCAAAGTGTACAGTCTTTTACTTTTACAGAGATTAGTAAGAAAACGCGGAAGAAGTGCTTGGTGGAACAGTTTTATTATTTGTCTGATCATCCAAAAAGTATTTCACCTGGAATCTTTGGTACTAAACTGGGGACAGGTGTGTGTGTATATATTAAAATAAATAAATAAATAAAAAGCAGCACGGTTTTGGTGCCAAAAGATCAGATATTTAAGGTCTCAGTCAGAAAATCTATTAAAAATAATTTCAGTAAGGAATGTGGAATGGAAAAATACTGCTGTATTATGTTAGATTATCATTCTGTATTCTAAAGAAAGCACATGATAGTCTCTCTCTCTCACTCACACACACACACACACACACACACACACACACACACACACACACTTTTTCCTGTGAAAGCAATCCTTTCTTCATTACCATACGTTATTAAGCATTGCCTTGGGCGTTAAATAATGGTCTTGCTTTCTGCGAGCGTGTGAAAAGGGGATTCCATCCCCTCCACGCAGTTTCACAAGCCTCTGCAGAACTGCAGTGAGGGCTGGGTCTGCTGGACTGTAGTGCTCATTGTGTTTTGTCTGAAGTCTGAAGAGCCTGGGCAGTGAAAGTCCCCCAACATCTTGCAGCACTGCAGTGATCAGACCTGTTTCCTGCATTATTTCCCTCTCGCACAGTCACAAATACTTCAAATTGACCAAGAAAGGCAAGTTAGCATGTTCAAGCACACAGGTGTGTAATTATTGATGTGAGAGAGAGAGAGAGAGAGAGAGAGAGAGAGAGAGATGTGGTGTGGTGCAGCACGAGGATCATGATGGACCATGTAATAGAACCACTAACTAGCTGTAGATGTTATTCTTCTCGGATTGATCTTGTGAGAGTTTGCATGTGCGTCCAACAGTAACGAGGGAGGAGACATTTGTTCACTGGACTTCTGGGAAAGCCATGTCCCCTAAAGGGTTCACCGAGTCTTGGCTCCATCCAGTGTTTTTGCTCTGCTTGCTCATGAAGGTCAACCCTGGGGAACTGCAGCTGCACTGGAAGCTCTGCTTTATAAGCTTATCTTTATCCCATTCTTTCCATTCCAGACAGAAGTGGAGTGTTTTACACGTATCCCTTCTCGCTTTTGATCGATTTAATATACAAAATGTCCAAAAGCATGAGAGCGATTTGTAGGCCGGGAACACCGAGGTCTACTGCAAACATGAAATCATCTAATGAACATCGTATAATTCACATCAAAATGAATGAAGCCAGTGTGTTGAAGAAAATTTCAGCCATGATCTCCTGTTCCCATTTCCACGTCACTGAATGATGCCTGGAATACTGTTTTGGCTCCGTTAATGGCGGTGTGTATAGCTGGGATGTACTGAGACAAGATGAAGGTTCTGCTTTCGTCTGTAATAGAGGGAAATTACAGTCTGCCGATCACTATATAAACCTGTAAACTCACTCGCATACACACACACACACACACACACACACACACACACACCCCTGTTTGTGTGAGAGAAACTTCTTGCTTGCTCAACCGTTGCTGTACATCCCCTAACGTCAGCTGCAATGCCTACTGACGCCTCTATGCTCCATCTGTGTCTGCGCATGCTCCAATTATAGAAGCAGTCACATTCAGTACGCTATAACAATACACATTACCAGACAAATTGCTTAAACCTTTAGCCCTCTATTATGCAGCTTGTCCAAACATGCCACAGGAATAAGATGACAGGAACAAAGCCATGCATCTGGAGTGAATAGGTCAAATTCTCGACTGCTGTTGTGGGCAGGACTTTAAGTTTGTAATGATTATATGTAATGATACCATTTGATACTATGTAATAATAATTACTGCAGTGAGTCCTAAGGCCCAAGACTTTCAGAAAACCGAGGAAGTTTGATTTAACGCTCGTTCCTCGTAAGGGCGTGGCCGTAGCAGTAGCAGTATACCGCTATGACGGTACATTGTGATGAGGAATTCTGAAACAATCTTATCCTATTACTTGTCTGATAATGGTTTATGTAAAGTCTAACCACTTAGCATGCATTTTTAAAAATGTCTAGGTAACATTTCTAAAAGTAAATGTTTATCATCGGGGTGGGGGGTGGGGAGCAAGCTAGCTACAGAATTCAGGACTTGATCTGCTGTAATATGGATATGGTCATCCTGATTACCTGTTAGAATAGGCCATTCCTTTAAGGTGAAATCGAACCAGCCTAGTTACTTATTTATTATTGATTTGTATTATATTTATATATTTATGTGTTGCGCAGTTATCCTGCTGTGAATTTTTCATGTCGTCATCCCCAGTACCCGTGGTGTTATTGCTGCCTCTTCCTTGTCTTGTCAGCTTTTGCACTATTAAGACAGATAGAGCCATTTTTAAATAAAGAGTGTTCAATACAATAATGAACGCAGTCAGTGAAACCTGTGCGAGGTTGTACAGCACGATTGGAAACCAAAGGATAAAGAAAGGCAGTGACTGTCGACAAAATGGTGGCTGTGTGAAGTGAAGTGAAGCTCTGCTCCATGCTGCACCCACACTCCTTGCACTTGGAGTCATTAAAAAAAAAGCCAAATGCGGTGCACATCTTTTAGCCAGGAGCTCATTAGCACACACTGGCAGGTAATGATGCGGCTACAGATGTGGTGAACAGGTGCATTTGTAATTCTTGGTTTGTTCCATGTGTTGCCAGTGATCACATTTTGCATATACAGCCTTATACCACTTCCCACCACCCAAAATATAAAACTGTTAGTTTTATCCAGTGTTTTTAATAATAGAATAAATGCTTCTTAGTGTTTAGATTACATTAAATAAACATTTGGCTGTACTGGAGAAGAGTAGGTGGCTCAGAGACAGGGAGAGACAGACTATTCCCACACTATAGTGTGCTGCAGTTTAAAAAAAAAAAACAATTTTGGGGATTATATATGCATCTATTATAAAATACTGTCCTTTCTAAAATTGCCACAGGGCATAAAACTGCACATTATTCTCTGTTATAACTCATTCGTTGGTCGGTTGCGGTGGATGCCAAGCTGATGGGATTTCAGTCCATCACAGAGCGCCATGCACACACAATCTCACACGTTCGTTCAGTACTAGGAGCGGTTTAGCATGGCCAATCCACCCATCATGTTTTTGGGTGGTTGGAGAAAACCCATGCGGTCACGTGGAGAACATTTCAAACCTCCACACAGACTGTAACCCGAGCTCAGGAACAATGGCTCGATATTTTGTTGTAATTTTTTGTTGTAATATGTCGTTTTTCCTTTAGGTAGTGTTAACAGCAAGCGTTTGACGCAGTGCTTAAACTAGACAGCAATTTCTAATTAGGTTATTCAAACGCAGCCAGATTCTACTTTACTGTGAACTTGTGATCTGAGCTGTAGTGTAAACTTGGGACACAGCAGTAATATAATCTGCTTATGTTTCACTTCTTGTTTCAGTCTTATGTTACTTTTAGTAACTTCCTGCACCAGACCCAGTTTTTGCCCCTGGATCTGAAGCAGAATCGCAGCATCTGGAGCCCACAATCGCAGCATGTTGTTACTGTAAATCTATTATGTATTTCTACAACAGCTGCATTTGCATTTCAGGTTGTGCTGAGTAGGCATGACTAAACGATGACTGTGTTTGCTGGAAATGAAGCTGGAACTCTTCACCACTCATATCATATCAAAACATGCTCCTGCTATAAAAAAACAAACAAACAAAAAAACATGGCTGACTTTGTTCCTCTGATCATGGTAGTGCTCCATCTATTACTACTGTGGTGTATAGTATATAAGGGAAAATATGAACAATGCTTCTAATAACCTGTGTGTGATTAACTCAACACCACATTGGGATAGATGAGATACACTATAAGGGAATGAATCTACTTTGAATCCATAATTCTGGATTCTAACTCTTCAGCTTTTAAAGGTTCTTTCTGTGCTACAAGGGGATGGATGAGTGAGGAGTTTATGATGTTTTGAAGGATTTAGGTTTTTGGTCTCTGGACAGGAGGAGAGGAGGCAGGCAGATAAACACAGAGCTTTGCTGGTCCACTCAGTACAGCGTTGGTCCTGGTTACTGCGTATTTTGTTTAATCAGATATGACATGGTGGTTTCAACTCGGGGGAGGGGGGCTGTTGGGGCATGTTGGACTTATGTCATGTAAAAAGTGTTCATAGAGCAGGGGGTTGTGGTTGAGCAAGAGAAACAGAAGGGTGTGACTGCAAAATACTCACGGTGACATCATCCACCAAGCTTGGCCACGGCCCTCTCTCTTCCTCTCGCATAGTCTTCTCGGCATTGGGAAACCTAAAACACCACACAACATCCTAACTGTGTACACGGGCTCAGTCTGACACACGCTTATACTGGAGATGTCTGAGGACTCTTCAAAACTAGAAAGTTTCTTTCCAATGCTGGCACATTCTGTTTCATTTTGTTCATATAGTGTATATTTAGCACATATGTGTGTGTGTGTGTGTGTGTGTGTGTGAGTGAGAGAGAGATAAATAATATCATGTTATCAACTTATAACACTGTAAACACACAAAGTTTATTACGCATTCATGAAAGTGGTCAAAAGTGCCTTTGCTGTCCTGTATCTCTTTGTAATGTGTATCTCATGACATTTTAAGCTAAGGGTCATCATCGGTGTCAGGGGGATTATTATTAGTGCTGTTATGAGTTTTTGAACAGTTCACTGCAGAATCACTTAAAAACGCATCATCCAGCTGAGACGTGGTGATTGCTGTGGTTCCTGACTGCACAGCTGTAATATTATTACACCTCCCTGACTTTCCTTGCTGTTAATGCTCATGTTCCTGTCTGTTTTTTTTTTCTTTTCTTCCTTTAAGGCAAAAGGTTCTGGACGATTAAATTGTTTATCGCAATATTTTACAATGGAAAATCACAATCAGGGACCAATCAATATCGCACAAGCCTAACGAAGGTAGTTCATTCAAAGCATTACACCTTGCCTGGCTCTCTAAGTGATAAACAGTTATCTGTTTGATTTATTATTTAAAACTTCATTCAGATTGTTCTTACATACCTGTCCAGGAGCAGTGTCACTAATCCCACATCCAGCTTCCTCCTCTTCACCAGTAATACACTGGTGGAGTCCAAAAAAAAGTGTTCTGCTGTAAGGGATAAGTTTCAAATGTGCCAAAATGATTTTTTTTTTTTTCTTTTTTTGTATCGCAGACAAGATTGAGGAGGCACAGAAGGAGCTGAAAGAGCCCAGAGGTCCTCAGAAAGGTAATACTCACTCTTCCTCCATGCCAGCAATTGTAGATGGGAGTTGTGTAGTCAAGCTGTGCCTATTTCCAGATTCACCTCAATTAGCAGCCAAATGTTTATTTTAAATGTCAGTTAAACAACAAAACGAAACCTCTTGGATGTATTAGCTTCCTGCGATTACTCTGTCATTACTGACTGTTTCACAGTGCATGTCTTCATGTAGACAAAGCCTCCAAATATTTCCCCCCTGTGCTTGAGTCACCCCTAACCGACCCCCCCCCCCCCTTCCCTTTGTAGATAAACGAACTACGGGCTTCGTGGAAAAAAGTAATGAGTGCCATCCCTAAGCTGGATGCCTCATGGGGTGTGTGTGGGGGGGGGGTTGTTGGCTGGAAAGGGCACAGCAGCAGTGATTAGAGCTTCTGGAGAGCTCGAGTGTTTTCTTCCAGCTGTGGCTGCCACAACTGGCCTCTGTGTATAGTAGACAAGTATTTAGACCTGGAGGTATCTTGCTGACCAAATCTCTGGGGACATCTGTTTATTTTCATATTGTGAGGTTTTTTACGGGAAGACTAACATGAAATGGAAAAAATTAATCTGTTAAATGTTTAATCCGATGTATTTGTGAAATTCTGTATTTCTGTGATTTTTTTTTTTTTTTTTTTTTTTCAGTATTCTGTAAAATAAAGCTATTATTATTATTATTATTATTATTATTATTATTATTATTATTATTATCATCTATTCTATCAATTACCACCAACCGGACTCCAGAGGACATTTCTATGGAAAAGCAGGGCTAATAGAAATGATTCAGTTGTATACAGACTGTGTGGATGTCGAAAGTGGGGCAGTGTCGGCTGTGATAGTTTTAAAAAACATTTTAATTATAATATTTCAGACTAGATTTAACAACCTCTCCAGTCAACTGTACTCTGTGTAAGACTATGCTGCGAAAGTATATTTTGTTTTATTTTGCTTTAATGGACGTTCTTGCTTTGTATGAAGTGTCCTGCACTCAACAGTTTTGGGTTATGGGTTATGGGTGATGCGTTTCAGATTTTGGAGTCAGTTACTGAATCACACCAAACGTCTTTCTGAAGCATGTTTAGACGTGGCTTGTTTCAAATGCAGAAGATAGGTGTCCATGTTAACCAGTGTTTTAACCCAGTGAGATGTAAGTGGCTCCTCACAGTGGCACATGTGAGTGTGAATTCTGGGTATTACTGGTTAATGTGAAAATGTTTGTCGTAGGCTACAGGCTGTTTCAGTATTATTTTTGTTTGGGCCAATTGAAGCAAGGCAGTGGGCCAGCCATATTTGGCCCTTGGAGTTTGCTTAATGGTAGCATGCTTAATGAACCTGCCTTAGAGATAAAATATTGTGACGCACACTGAGAAAATGATGTAACATGGTGGTGACATGTGTAGCAGGTCAGTAACTTTATTCAACTGTAGCAGCCCAGACAGATGGTTTTAGAATGGTCCTGTTTGAAGTGTTTGTTTTTCTGCCTTCAGGGTGGAGATAGGGTTACTTTGTCTTCTACATAGACAACAAATATTTCTTGAAATATCATTCCCAGGGTCGTGATATTCAGTAGATTTAAATTGACTTTCATGTTCAGTCTGAACACTGCACAAGAAAAGGTATGTATATGTGTGTGTATATATATATACAGTATCTCACAAAAGTGAGTACACCCCTCACATTTTTGTAAATATTTGATTATAACTTTTCATGTGACA
>JANDJT010000141.1:11348412-11360934 GCA_024331685.1 Stegophilus panzeri | reverse complement strand
TAGCAAAGTGTCATTTCTTCAGTGTTGTCACATGAAAAGATATAATCAAATATTTACACAAATGTGAGGGGTGTACTTACTTTTGTGAGATTCTGTGTGTGTGTGTGTATGTATGTATGTATGTGTGTATGTGTGTGTGTGTATGTGTGTGTATATATATATATATATTATATTTTATGATTGACTATGGAATTTAATTTGTTATATTCTTGTATAAATGGTCCAAATTTGGATAATTATGTTTTTGAGAGATCATAATGCATTATGAAAGAAATGATGCAGTTCCTCTCTACCTAGAACTGTTGCTAAAAGCTCGAATTCAGTGAATGGCCAGGAAACGTGAACAAACGTAGCCATATACTTTTCACCTTCTGGTGCCAACCAAAACAAACAAGAAACCCACTCATGGAGAGCTACAGCAGCTGTGTAAGCCAGGCAATGTTCTTCTGCTTAGAAACATCTCTATATATTACTACCGACAGACCAAACATAGAAATTGTTTTAGAATTTTCCTAGTTGTGAATAATTGTGAAGAAATTATCATAATCTAGTTTGTTCAGCTTTGTTCCAGACAGTGGGCCTCAGTTATAATTATTTTTTTTTTTAGTAATGTTTGCATATGTTTTCATAAGTCAAAAGAAGCTAAAAACGTCTGCCTGAAACACTTACATTTTTTTCATACTCGTTTGTATGTTGATGAATGTAATCACGTACAGCTGATTTGCATTTGGTGACGCCCCCAAAACTCCATAAAAGCCAAAGCAGCCTCACAGCCATACTAGTAAAGGCCTACAAAGACTTTCTCAGAGGTTTTTGTTTCGCATCTCATAAAAGTATTTTAACTCGCGTCTATACCAGTAAAACATATTTTATTTAACAGTGTAATGGCACCTGAAAAGGCCAAAATCTGGGGCTGAATTACAGAAAAGGTGAACTAGATGTGAATTAAGTGACATGAGAAGAAAATAATTTGACCATATTGAAACTGGAATAGAGAAAAAGATCTCCACAGTACCCATCATGCAAGTTGATCACATCACACAGGAGCATGAGTATGAAATTACAGGCTCCAAATTTCTGGTGTAAATGCTTGTACAAACGATTCACAAATAAATCCTTTCAGATCCAGCTTGATAAATGAGGCTTAAAGATTTATACTTCAGCATAGGGATTTGATAAAATTGGTCGTTGACTTGTCCATGTAATTGCACAGACACCTTTCACTAGACTAATATGTTATAATAGAATATAATACATTTTACAAGAAAATGCTGCTGGAGAAGAATATTCTTTTCTCACACATATGCACAATGATTAAGACAAAGTGCAAGACGAACAGGATTGAGGTATAAAAACGAGTGCAACGGGGCAGGGCTGGTGGTGGGAGAGATGGTGAATGAGAGACAGAGAGTGGGTTTTCAGCATAATGATGCGTGGGACTTAGTAGCTCAGAGATATAGCAGCAGACCTTTTGCTAAATTGGAGAAAGCACTTTGCAATATTTATTATCGCATTCCTTGCATCGTTTTTTTCTTTTTATTTTTAATAAAAATATAGTTCTGTGCAAAAGTCTTAGGTTAACTAAATTTTTTTTTTTTTAAATATAAATTTTATTTTACATGCCTACTTTATGCCTACTACATTAGTGTGTAATTAAAAATTGTTCCTGGAATAAATATTGTTTATTTTTTGTATTTAAGTGATCCCCAGGGCTGGAAATGAACTTTTTTACTAGGGAGCACTGGTGCTCCCAACTTTAGAAAGTTAGGAGCATCAGCAACAATTTAGGAGCACCACAGCTACTAACATGTGAATGCGTGAATACGTTTTCTTTTTGTCAGCAGTGGGTGGGCCCAACTGGCTTGACTGTATCCTCAAATATCATTGGCTAACTAATTTATCTGGAAATGTTCTGATTGGCTGCCTGCCACTGTGGCGAATGGTGGACTGGTCACTGTTTCAGCTCACAGCAGGCACAGACTGTGAGGTAATTAGCGAATGTTTTGTAGAGAATTGAAAACAGGTCGCACCACAGCAATTATTTGCACTCGAATGCTCCCAAATATATTTTAATGATTCAGGAGCATATGCGACCAAAATAGTTGCAGTTTCGAGCCTTGATCCTTATTAAGTAGTAGACCACATCTCTGATTTAAAAAAGAAAAAAAAAAACCAATCTGAGATTTAATAAGCAGAGACAAAAGGCCTGGAACAACCTACTTACCAATTTCCTTAGACAACTGTATGAACGTGTACCCAAGTGAATTTATGCAATTTTCAACAAAAAGTCAAATTATGATTTGATTTAATTGTATTATTATCATTTAATTATTTTGAAGACATATTCACATTGCAGAATTTCCTTTTCTTTTCATTTTCCAGAATTCTTTCATTCCATGTGCCTAGGACTTTTGCGCAGTATTGTGTACAGTGTGTAATGCTGATTTATTGTCCATCCAGGAAATTGGAAAATTCTTAACATTTATGTATAATAAAAGATTGTTACTAACATCACTTTCATTTGATCAGTAACATAATGCTAAAGCGTATAGACAAACAACAGGTAAATAAAAAGTTGCATTATATTAATTCTGAAATTGATTCTGTTCTGCCTTCATGTGTTGTTGTGATGAACTACACAGCAGTTCATGGATCATTCTTATGTGATATACAATTTATAGTTGTGAAAAACCAACTGTTTTCACACTTGAAAATAAATTATCTAGTTTGTGAGAATGACAGTTGATCTCATTTAATCATATTTTGTTGTAATTTATTGTGTAACATTTTAGTTTATCACAGTTAAGCAGGTTTCATTTTGTATTACGGATGGAAATGTTCTTTCCTAAGTATTCTTTTCACATAGCGCATGCAGTCGTCATTAGCAGCAGTCATTCTGAACTGTACAAAGAATGATGTTTTTCCGTACAGTTCAGATTTCATGTGCAGATTTTACTGATAGGATTAGGGATTGATTTTTTTTAAGCTCATCATTATAAGATAACATGCACTATATGGCCAAAAGTATGTGTAACCTGACCATAACACTCATATGTGTTTGTTGAACATCGCATTCCAGATTTATTCTCCTTTTCCTGTTATAATAAGCTCCACTCTTCTGGGACGGCTTTTCACAAGATTTTGGGGCGTGGCTGTGGGGTTTTGTGTTCATTCAGTTACAAGAGCATTAGTGAGGTCAGGCAGTGATGTTAGGAGAGGAGGTCTGGGGTGCAGTCGGTGTTCCAGTTCATCCCAAAGGTGTTCAGTGGGGTTGAGGTTAGGGCTCTGTGCAGTACACTAGAATTCTTCCACACCAACCTTAACACACGGTGTCTTCATGGAGCTTGCTTTGTGCACAGGAGCATTGTCATGCTGGAACAGGTTTGGGCCTCTCAGTTCCAGGGAAAATGTTATGCTACAGCATACAAAGACATTCTATACAATTGTGTGCTTCCAACCTTGTGGCCACAGTTTGGGGAAGAAGCACATTTGTGTGTGATGGTCAGGGGTGCACATACTTTTGGCCATATAGTGTACTATGCATTTGCACGTTCCACAAGTACTGGTAGTAAAGAGCTCCTATTAACATTGATTTTTTTTTCTCTCCAACAGGCAGAAATGAAAGTACTGGTAGAAGTTCTGATAGCATCAAAGGACTAAAGAGGAAAAAGGTTGTGGCTGAAAACCAGCTGAAGAAAATACCCAAGTCTCCAATCAAGAAGCTGCCACAAACGAAGAAATCTGTTTCACCTACAGACTCTGCTTTATCCAAGGAAACCACACCTGCCAGTTTATTCTCCAAGAGCCCAGCACACAGTACCTCCAAATCACCCCAAGATTCTGAAGATGATCAGCAGGAGACACTGGCAGACAAGGCAGTAAAAGTGGAGAGCAAGGATTTGACTACCTTGCAGTCAGAGGCTCTTGTCCACCAAAAGGGTGCAGATAAGACCTGTGTTGTACAGTCCATGCTAGCCAAAAGCTGGAGTGAAAAAGTCAGCAACAAAGGCACATCTGCTTCACACACTGCTGCTCCTCTTGAAGTTCTGCTTAAAGCCATGGAGCCAGACTTTAACACTTTAACAGAGAAGAAGAATTGCAATCCAATTGGACAACTTGGGAAAGCCACCTCAGTTTCTGTTCCCCAGTCAGATGCTGCCATTGCTATGCCCTCAGTTAATTTTGGTCTGCAGTCGCAGCCTGCATTAATGCAGCCATATACTGCAGCTAAACCACCATTCTACAACAGTGCATCAACTGGAGTCCTATGTGCTCAACATCACTCCTCACAGCAGCACCTGAATAAGGCAGTTAATTGCCAGCATGACAAGCCAGGCCTTCAGAAGAGCTACAGTGCAGGTCCATCTTTTAACTTGACTTACGCCCCAGTTCCCTCAGGATCCAGTAGCCTGCCTCAAAGTCAGCCACCTATAGTGCAGACATGCCAGTCTCTCTCTGCCACTGTTCCCAACCCCATCCAAGTTCCGGTCACACCAGGCTTCAACCCTGTCCAGGTGGCAACAGTTGTCAACTATGGCATGAATCAAATGTGTGATGCCTCAACTAAGGATCAAAAAACAAAAAAACAAGGAAAGTATGTTTGTGAGTACTGCAACAGAGCATGTGCAAAGCCTAGTGTATTACTGAAGCACATACGATCCCACACTGGAGAGAGACCATATCCTTGTGTGACATGTGGCTTCTCGTTCAAAACAAAGAGCAACCTTTACAAGCATAAAAAGTCTCATGCCCATGCCATCAAACTAGGGCTTGTTTCAAAAGATTCTGGAAGTGGATCTCTATCCCAAGAATCTGACAAAGGCCTTGGTACCAATTCAGATGTAGAGGAAAGTGGTGAGAGTGATGAGGAGGTGAATACAGCTGATTTGGACCCTGACTCTTCACTGAGCAGCTTGACTGCTTTATCTGAGGGCAGCTTGTACAGTTCAAGCACAGTGTCAAGCAGCCTAGGGGATGCAGACCACTCTGTGATGTATGAAAATATCAAACCTTTGTCCAGTCAGAAGGCCTGTGAGCCCAAAGTAACTGCTGCTCTCCCTAAAGTCATTGTTTACCCTGTCAATGTTTCACCCTTGCGAGCAGACAGTCCAAGAGTTACAGATTCCAATCCAGAGCAAGCAGCAGCCCAGAGGCAAAGGGATTTCCAGACAGCAAGTCTAACTTACTGTTCCAACAGGTCCAACGTAACTGTTCTGTCATCACTGAAAGAGGTGGATTGCACAAGTCCCTTACCTGACTTCATAAGTGAGGATGACAATCAGCAGTGTAAGTCTGCATCAGGGAATGGACATGCACAACTTCAGAGACAGCAAGCAACTGACCATTCTCAGCAGCCTCAGGGCAAATGCCTGCTTAGCCCCCGAAGTCTGGGAAGTACTGATTCTGGTTACTTTTCAAGATCTGAAAGTGCAGATCAAGCCATGAGCCCTCCAAGCCCCTTTGTCAAGATCATGCCTCCAACAGAAAGTGATCTGAAAAATCCACAAGTTTTATCTTCTCCTGTAGTAGCCACTGTCATGCATGTAGCAACCAGTGAAAAGCCTCCAGTTTTGCCAGGACAGATGCGTCCCCCATTGGAGACAAAAGCTCTTTCTTTAGAAGAGCGCATCACAAAGTTAATATCAGACAATGAGGCTGTTGTGGATGCCAAGCAACTTGATAGTGTCAAACCAAGACGTACATCTCTTTCCAGAAGAGGTAGTATAGACTCCCCCAAATCATACATATTTAAAGATTCTTTTCAGTTTGATCTAAAACCAGTAGTAAGAAGGTCAAATTCCAATTCTGATATACCAAAGTCTCCCTTTACACCAACTGATAAATCCAAACCAATATTTCTTCTCTCTGTACCACCGCAATATCCAACTATGGATTGTTTACCAATTACAAGAAGTAATTCGGTGCCAACGACACCTGGTCGGTCAGCTGTCCTCCCCAATGCTCCCTCTCAGCCCCATCCTCTAAGGATATGCCAATCATTTGATGACAAGTTTAGTTCACTAAATGATGATGTCTTCTCTCCAGCACCTTCCACCCCAAATCAAGCTGTACATAGAACCTTAGTCAGGCAGGTAGCAGTAGAAGATTTCTCAACAAATGAGGGGCATGTTCTCCTTTCTGTTCATTCCATGGATGAGGGCCATTATGGATCAAGCATTACCCATGAGACTCGAAGTAAGTCATTTGATCATGCACCTGAAAGAACTCGAAAGACTCAGCAAAGCAAAGGGACAACATATGAATGCGAAACCTGTCGTAACCGGTATCGAAAATTAGAAAACTTTGAAAATCACAAGAAGTTTTATTGCTCTGAATTGCATGGCCCGAAGAACAAAACTGTGTCAGTCAGAGATGTTGAGCCAGAGGTTTTTGCACGTGGAACACAACAACCTGTTTTAAGCAGAAGTGCCATTATTCCAAGCATTGTGGATCAACCAATGATAAGAAAAAGACGTAAAATGAAAAGTGTTGGGGATGATGAGGACCAGTCTCCAACTGAAACACCACCTCCATGTTCAAGAAGTTTTGATTCCTGCCAGATGGCCATGGGTTTTTCAGGAAATTCCTATGCTCAACCCGCACCCACTTCTAGTAACCCTCCTTCTGTAGGTCAAATTCAGCTCATTGCAAGAGGCATTGAAGAGGCAAGATTGTCTCCAATACGAGAGATCCATATCAGCACATGCAGTAAAGGAAGAGCAGAACCTCAGAGACAAGGAAGTGGCACTTCAGTCATTAGGCACACTAACTCTCTCAGCCGACCAAATTCCTTTGAAATGTCAGAGTCTATTGACCAATCTTCTCCAGTTGATTCTGTGGAAAAGGATGCAAACAGCTCAGTAAAAAAGCATGTCGAAATTACAATTAGTTCTTCTTTGCAAAGTTACCATGAAAAAATGTCAACACCCAAATGTCCTACTCAAGGAATGAACAAACTTGAGAAGCAAACTTCATCAGTTACTAGTGACAGCTGTACATCTACCCAGTCTAGGTTGGTGCGCCAGAACAACATTCAAGTTCCTGAAATTCTTGTAACAGAAGAACCAGACAGAGAGCATGAATCCCAAGTGAGTGAATCAACAGAAAAGCCTTCAGAAACATTCAACTGGCCTCAGAGAAGTGAGAGCTTGTCTAAACTTCCAACTGAAAAACTCCCGCCAAAAAAGAAACGGATAAGGCTGGCTCAAATGGAACACTCCTCAGGGGAATCTAGCTTTGAGTCGAGTCTCTCACGTAGCCTTAGCCGAGACAGTAGCTTGTCAAGGTGCTCCAGTATTTCAGCCTCATTTGACAGAGATGATCCTCCAAGATCAGACAGTCCATCCAGAGTGGAAGGTGTTAGGAAACCACCAGAGGTTCATGGGCTCCCTGTAGCAAGCAACACTCTTGGAGTACCAGGATTGATGAGACGGGCTGCCTCAGAGCAAATCAGCTGTACTCAACAATCTGTAGAAATTTCTTGTGATTATCGTAGCAAATCATTTGACTGCAGTACCATATCTCCCAGCAGGTCCACATCACCAATGGTAACTACATTGCCGAAAAATACACAGTGTACTCCAACTCCTCAAGTACCCCTTATTGAAAGAAGGAGAGGGCCCCTTGTACGTCAGATGTCTTTGAAGATTGGCCCAGAAACACAACAACCCACAGGAAAACCAACAGTCTCACTCCAGAGAGGCCCCTCTACAAACATTTTTTCAGTGTCCCAACATAGATCATTAAATATTAATAAGCCTATTGTGCTGCATTCTGGGGAATCACCCCTGAAGAAGAATGTTAAAATGGTTCAAAGTATCAATCTCGGTAGCCAAACCCATCAACCCCAAATACATGGTCTTCCCCACCCATGGCACCAGACTGCAAAGCTTGACAAATGTCAGGAGACTCTGGCGCATTTTGCACACGATGAAGCAGATATTCAGAATGCTGAACATATCAAGAACTTTGTACCCAAGTACCAGTTGCAGTATCCAGTTTTGAAAACAGGTCAAGCGCACTCTTTCACTAGTGTGCAGGGTGCACAAATTACCTTGCCTGTTCTTACAATACCAATTGAGATTAAAGTTTCGACGTTCAGCGATGGAATACAAAATGTTTATGAAACCCAACCGAGTCAGCAGAGGGTCTCTAACAGAGGGGTCTCGGTTGTTGATCTTGAAGTTGCCCCTGTTTCTCAGTCTTTTTCAGAACCTACTGCAGTTCCACAGATTCTCATCACTCATGAACATACACTACCTTCATCAACAGTGGATTCCAAAGTAAACCTTTCTGAAGTGAGTACAAATGCAAAAATTGGATCAGACAGGCAAAATGGAAGGTCACCTGGGTCAGCTGGCTTCCAAATGAAGACTATTATCCCAGTCAGACAAAACCATATTGGTGAAATGCAAATTACATCATCTCCTGGTTCATTACACTGCACTCAAAAACTGGTATCCGTGAGCCTTTGTCCACAACAAGAGCCCACTGCCTCAAGTAAACGTATGCTTTCTCCTGCCAACAGCCTGGACATAGCCATGGAGAAAACACAGAAACGGGCTAAGGATGACCATGGTGCTGCATGTCTTACAGATGGTCGATCATTCAGTTACCTGAACGCAAAAATGTCAGAGTTGACCAGACCGCGGAAGCTAATGCTCGTTCGTCAGGTTTGCACCACTGAATGTGTAGACAGTCCAATAGAAACAGATGCCCCTGAGCAGCTACCAGAATGCAGAGAACCTGAAAAACATAATCAGATAGAAATTTTTCATACAAAGTGTGATGTTGAACAAGAAATGGAGAGCAGGACACCTACCACAACTGTGCAGTCAGTACCAGGATCTGAAACACATTCCTCTCCAGGGATGCAAAGCCAACCTGGGCCTGGAAACACAACACTGAAATCACAGGAAAAGCCTGAAGAGCATCAGTGGTCTCCAGCTAAATCTCATGTGAGGCCTCCAGCGTTTCAGGGGCAAATAAAATTAGCTGCTTCTGTTTCGGTTGTGAACACACGAGACAGCCATCGTCTGTCTTTCCCAAGTCTGAAGACAGCTACAACCTTTACTTGGTGTTTTCTGTTGAAAAGGAAACCTCTCCACATTGAGCAGACAGATCAGAGAATCTCAGCCTACTCTACCTGGACAGTCAAGCTCAAAAATCCAAATCCACTGGGTCTTCCCACCAAAGTGGTCATGTCTCTTTTTGACTCCAAACAGATCTCCAAGAAGATCCTGTATACCCAAGCTATAACAACAAGCTTAAAATCTGACATACTGACTTACTCTGGCAAACTGAAAGATGTTTTGCCAAAGGTTTGTTTTTCCCTATTATATCAGTTCAATTACAAATTGCCTTTTTAACCTTACAGTTGTAAAGTCTTGTAAAGTGTATTTTATTTATTTTTATTTTATTTATTTCTGTTTTCTTCTTTGTTGAAATATTTTTAGGTGTTGGCCCAACACAACACTTTGTTAAATGAGAACTGTGGCAAGGCAAAACCAGAGAGTCAGTCAAGCCATGAGTTAGACTCCTCCAAAGCAGAACCTCGACGGGTGAAGATCTTTGATGGAGGGTTTGTGTCCCTAGCTTAACTTCTCAGCTATCACTTCCAACACATTAAGTAAATAATTGAGGAAATAATTGATAATTGAGAAATCTCATGTTGCATATTATCTTCTTTTAACAGTTACAAATCGAATGAGGAATATGTTTATGTAAGGGGGCGTGGAAGAGGTAAATACATCTGTGAGGAGTGTGGGATCCGCTGTAAAAAGCCAAGCATGCTGCGCAAACACATCCGCACGCACTCTGATGTTCGTCCCTATCACTGCGCACAATGCAATTTCTCTTTCAAAACAAAAGGTGAGTGCACGTCCACTTCTGTATTGTTACATACAACTTAAGGGTTGCAACTTTTTTCAGACGATCTACACCAACAAAATGCTAAATACGTTTCTGTTATTTGGGTTCTTGGTCACCTATTTGTCTAAAGTCATTCTTTTCAATAAAATTAAATTTTATTTGTATGGCGCTTTTTACAATGGCCATTGTCTCAAAGCAGCTTTACAGAAACATATAAACACAGGATACAGATTTTAAATGTGTGAATTTATCCCTATTGTGCAAGCCGGTGGTGACAGTGGCAAGGAAAACTCCCTATGATTTTGTTTGGGTTTTATATCTTATCTGAGAAAGAATCCAGGAAGTAACTCCAGGCTACTTCTTTGCAGATGGTGGATGTAGTGAAAGTTTTGCATAGTATGCAAAGTTTTCAGAGAAACAGGATGTTTCGACCAATTATCAGTTATCTGCTATGCAAGCTTCTGAGCCTATAGGAGGTCAAACCAGTGGATATTTGAAATGGTAAATGATGTAATAGCCATTGCCAAAACATGACATTCATTCCATGGGATTCCAGAGTTCTGAGAGTGTAGATGTCCTCCTTCTCTTGGTGTAAATTAATGAAGAGAGGAACATGGCTTTCAGAACTGATGAAGGGCATTTGACTAAAACATCCTCTGTGCATGTGTGTGTGTTTTGGCCACAATGCCTGACCAAAAAAAAGTTGCACACACTTAATTAAAAGTTGCACCACCTTTAGCTTTGATTACAGTGCAGATTGTTCGTGACGTTGTTCATGACACCTTGAGCAATGTGACATTTATTTCAGTCCAGAGTTGCATTCATTTTTGGCGGAGAGAGGACGGGAGAGTCGAACCAATCTCTAAAGTCTTCTCCAGCACATCCCAAAGACTTTAAATGGAGTTAAGGTCAGGACTCTGTGGTGGCCAATTCATGTGTGAAAATGAACCACTCTTTCACAATTTGAGCCTGGTGAATTTTGGCATTGTCATCCTGGAATATGTCTGTGCTGTCAGGGAAGAAAAAAAAATCCATTGATGGGATAACCTGGTCATTCAGTACATTCAGGTACTCGGTTGACTTCATTTTATTTCCGCATAATGTTGCTGAGCCTTGACCTGACCAACTGAAGCAACCCCAGATCAAAACACTGCCTCCAGAAGCTTGTACAGTAGTCACTATGCATGAAGGATGCATCGCTTCATGCGCTTCCCTTCTTATCCTGATGCGCCCATCGCTTTGGAAAAGGGTAAATCTGGACTCTTCAGACCGCATGGCCTTTTTCCATTGCTCCACAGTCCAATCTTTATGCTCCCTAGCAAATTGAAGTCATTTTTATCCGATTAGCTTCACATTGATTAGGCCACACAGCTGCTTAGTCCCAATCCTGTGAGTTCTCGTCACATTGTGCATGTGGAAATGCTCTTACTTTCACTCTTAAACAGGAACGTGCAGAAGGGGGGGTTCTGGAGGCTCGAGCCCCTGCCCTTTTTCTAAATTATTTAAAGGTGCCCCTCTCAACATTAATTAATAAACAATTTTATTATGTAAAAAGCATTTGAATTCAAATTAACATGAGAACATGCACAAATAGTAGCAAATTAATCACATGAAAGTCTGAGAATGTTTCTATTTATTTGTCCAACTCGAGTCTGCAGTCAGATAGTCTCGTTGTCATGGATGCAATCGCAATGCGTCTCGCTTCAACATGCATACAGGTATACCTAAACCACTGACTCTTCTGCTAATCTTTTCATAATATTAGCAGTATTTTATGAACTTATCGCCACTGATTGAGAGGGAATGTGATGGTAAATACTAGCTACTCAAGTTCATTACATTTCCAGACATGCAAGTAACCTTGTTATATTATATCTATGTTATATAGTCAGTAAAGGCATGATGCCAAACAGACAGAGAGGGCAGACAATTAAAGAAGTGAAGAAAGAAGGGAGAGAAAGGGACAGCTTGATTATCAACATGCGTGAAGAAAAGTGAGATAATATGAGACAGATATTTGCAAAAAAGGCATCATATATTTACATATTAGTGATAGTCTGTGTTACATGGTGTTCTGTTCAGCCATACACCGATTACCCTTCCTCCCTGCGGCACCGCCCCTACTGTCGTATTGCTTTTTTATATAAATAAAAAGCATTTAGTTCAGTTGGAGAATGTTCAGCGGTGCTATAAACTGAAAGCGTCCGCTTCATTCAGCCTGAGCTGCAGAGTCACAGCACAGAATAATAATCACCCACTTTTCAACACTGTGAATATACATACATACATACATACATACATACATACATACATACATATATACATATAGTGGGGGAAATAAGTACTGAACACGTGAACATATTTTTCAGTAAATATATTTCCAATGAGGTTTTTCACATGAAATTTTCACCAGACATCAGTATTAACTCAAGAATCAGCAAATATAAAGAATTCACAACATTAAAGTCCATAAATAAAGTTATGTGTAATAAAGTGGAAGAACACGGGGGGAAAAAAGAATTGAACATGCTAACTGAAATTCTCTGTGACGATGGCACCTGCTGCCTCCAAGTGTTTCTGGAGCTCTTTCCGAGTGGTCCTCGGCTCTTGGGCTACTCTTCTGACTATTCTTCTGACTCCCTGGTCAGAAAT
>JANDJT010000141.1:11304990-11338991 GCA_024331685.1 Stegophilus panzeri | reverse complement strand
TTAAGGTCAGGACTTTGACTTGGCCATTCCAAAACATTAACTTTATTCTTCTTTAATCATTCTTTGGTAGAATGACTCGTGTGTTTAGGGTCGCTGTCTTGCTGTATGACCCACTTTCTCTTCAGATACAGTTCATGAACAGATGTCCTGACATTTTCCATTAGAAATCGCTGGTATCCTTCAGAATTCATTGTTCCATCAATGATGGCGAGTCGTCCTGGACCAGATGCAGCACAACAGGTCCAAACCATGATACTACCACCATCATGTTTCAAACCATGATACTACCACCATCATGTTTCACAGATGAGATAATGTTATTATGCTGGAATGCAGTGTTTTCCTTTCCTTTTTCCATATTTTTGCAGATATCTAGAAAATTCTAAAGGGTTCACAAACTTTCAAACACCACTGTATACTTTGTGTATACCAAATGTTTCTGCATTTCCCCAACATCAGAAGACAAAAACTCTACTTTCTTTAATAATTGTTCCTCTGAGAGGAGTGAACAATAATCCTGCAAAGGTACTTTTGGATCACATAAGTTAAACTAAGTATACCTTTGTGACGGTCTCTGGAGGTCTTCATTAGAGCTTGATAATGACTCCTGCTGCTAACAGTGGCTGTGCATACTCATTCCATTCCACTGCGACTAGCCCATAGTGACGCTAAGTGGCAGAGAAGCATTACTGCAGCACAAAGGCTGAGGACATGCTGTACAGAACAGGCAGAACACAGAACCAAGTGGGTGGGGAGGATGTTGCCTAGATACCAGATCCACTGTAAGTGGGAGAAACACTAAAATACTACTGAATGCTCGGTTTATCTGAGAACACTAACGCAGTCCATTGACAACAATTGTCAAATTCAAGAATCAAGCTTAGACTACCTAATAACGCAACACGTTTCACAATGTTAAAACAAAAGAACTGTTATACTATATGAGGGGAAAAAAAACATTCTGTAGCACGTTTAATGGAAATAGTAATACTCTAATTTATAGTATCAGCCATATTTGACTCCAAACTTTCCACCGATGTGGATTCAGCCCCTTCATTTTCCATCTTACGGAATGTGCCGTGACTACTCCTCAGGCATACACTGAAAGAGAAAGCTTTAAATGATTCCATTAATAGAGGTACTGACAGACAGAGCTTAGTGAAGAATGGTACTGGTGATGTCAGGATCTGAAACAGTTATATCTGTAGTCATACCCACCCTAGCCTGTGGATAGGGTTCAACTAAATACTTACCTGTATTCTGCACCTATAGACTTAAGACGGAGTGTTTAATGGATTGTGGTTTTAGTGCTTTAACTTGCTCTCTGAGCAAGAATACCAAATTGCTTGAGGTCGTTGCAAATGTTTTTTTTTTTTTTTTTGCAACCCAGTCTCACAGCAAAAACACTTTTGCATGGAATTTATCTGCAGCAATTTCTATACGGTGGATGTCAACGTTCTGTCACAAGCACATGTTGCACATCAGCTTATCAAACTCCACTTGAATGCTCTGTGTGTCACGTTCTGCATCAATGCAATTTGACCAAGCTAACCTGCTAGCCTCTACCACTACATTATTTGAATAAGATTGATATGGAATCAGCTTCTCTTCTCTGCAAGCATGCGGAGGTATTCAGGCGGTCGACTCTTTAGGCTATAGAAACGGCAGAGACTTTCTGCATTTTGAAATACAGTACTGCATTACAATGTGACCTGCAAACTTGACACTGTTTGCAGAGACGTTTCATGATCCCAGATTATTAAATGTAATAATAAGTTGTGAGAAGCACAAACATTATGCATGAAGTGGACAGAGCGCAATATGTTTCAAAAATAGGTCAAACTATTTATTCCATATAAAGCTTATTCAAAGACAATTCAGTTGTGAGGGTTATTATAAAAAGGTATTCTGTTACAGTTACAAATTACTTCATAAAAAATGTCATCGGTAAAGTAATCCAAGTCTCACAATATGAAAGTAATGTAATCTGATTATTTTTGGATTACTTCAAGGTCAAATATGTAAATAAAGTCAAGAGAAAACCAATTTGATCTAAAACACTTTAATTTAGAGCTTAAAAACATGTTCACTGTTTGGATTTGTTTTAATAAAATATATTAATTTGTTGCTCGTGTGAGTCACGACTGGCGAGAGAGAACCAGACCCAGAGCTACAATCAAGCAGCTGTCTGTATTGTGTTCTGTCAAAAGATTCATTTCTTTGGTTTTAAATGAAAAAAATTGTAATCCTGACAGTATTCCCATTTTTTACAAAATTTTGTACCTGTAATCTGATTACTTTGCTTTATGATGTAACTGTAACAGATTAGTCACCAGTGTTTTTATCCTGATTACGTAACGCCTTCACATGTATTCCGTTACTTCCCAAGCCTGAAGACAGTAGTGGTAGAGACCAGCTTGTTTAAATTCTATTGGTGCAGAATGTTGCATACAGAGCATTCGAGTAAATGTTGATATGCAACATAATATGCTTGTAACACAACATTGTAAAATTGCATTTAGTCTGTTTATTTAGTCCTGCCCTGAAGAAGCTATTTCACATAACAGATGTTTATATATAGTCCACAAGATACAATAATAACTGAATTTACACAAATGAACAAATATTTTCATAGTGAGGACGACTGAGGGACTTGTACACAACTATTACATAAGTTGCAAACATTCACTGATGTTCCAAAGGTAACACAATATTATGGCTCGTGTTCTTGTTTGAGTTTTTTTCTGGGTTCTTGTCGCATCAAATGCCGCAAAAGCCACAACCTTTCCTGTCGTCTTTACGTACTCGGGCGCCATCTGCTGTTCAGACATTAATGCTGCATCTCTGCATGCGTTTTTGGAAATATGCAGAATTTGGCTCCATCCCTGGAATCCTGGAACACGAGAACTTCTTATCGCGACCTCCACGTTGCGTGTCAGTGACCGGTAACAAACAACATTGTCTCGGACAGTATTGTTTACACGCGACTGACGGGCGCGAGGCAGGAGGTGGTGCGTGGCGTGGGATATATAAACACACTCCGGGAGGCAGGTGTAGGATTTACAGCAGATCTGCTCAAGCGGAATACCTCAAGCGTCCCATCAGTCCGCGTCACAGTAACGTAAAGGAAGGTAGAGCTTTTTACCTCATTACTTTTTGCGTTCTGACATAAATCGGACTAAAAAGAACCTGAGATTATTTCTTTATCATGGAATTACGGATTATTTTCCCCATGTTGTCCATGCTTTCTTCAGGAATCTTCCACACAGGTATGTAACTTCACCTTTCCTTACATTTCATTTATAAAAGTGTTCCTTAGTCATGAAAAAAAAAATAAACAAAACGTTAACTGTATACATTAATTTAAAACAGTCTGTTCTAAAAGTAAATAGAAGACTAATCTGAAAAAGAAGACTAATTTGAAGTTTCTTTGGGTTTTTTTTTTGTGTTTGCTTTTCCCCCCTGAATTGTTTATAAATTTATGCATTGTGGAGACCACGTTGCGGGGGAGAAAAACCTCAAAATATGCATTTGATTTATTGTTATTTTTCATGCACTTTTTTTTTTTAAAAATCACAGCTGTACCTGCGTCTGTGGGCGAAGCAGCAGCGGCTTCAGTCAGCACGCGCCACTCCAGACCCAAGCGATGCTCGTGTGCCACTTTTCTGGATAAAGAATGCGTGTATTTCTGCCACCTGGACATAATTTGGGTCAACACTCCAGAGTAAGTTTTTAGACACACTTAAATAAGTACACGGAATTTTTGCCCCGGAAAAACAAACAACAACAAAAAAACAATATATTGTACACAGGCTTGTATACGACCTGATGAACTCTGACCTGTCCTTACTGATGCCACTTTCTGTGTCTCCTCCCAGGCGCACTGTATCTTATGGACTGGGCAATGCGCCCCGCAAGAAGCGCTCAGCGCGAGAAATGTCTCGCGCCGCCGAGCTCTCGCGCTGCGAGTGCGCAGACAGCACCGACGGCACGTGCGTGTCGTTCTGTCACACACGCAACCCGCAAAGGTAAACACGCATTTAGCACGTTGCGGTCAGATACATGCACAGTAGGAAGACGTTGCACATCGGTACACGCAGCCAAAAGCAACTGTGAGTGCGCGAGCTTGCAGGAACAAGTTTGAGGGCTATTTGTGCAACGCGTTTTCAATCTGGAGAGATTCCACGAATCTGAAGGCGCGTAACAGAGCTTCCCTTCTCATATATCGTGGTACTCTCTCTCTCTCTCTCTCTCTCTCTCACTCACTCTCAGGCGTAAGGCAGCGCGTGACAAGGTGATCCCTACCGCCGGCGGCCATGACGGTGCCGAAAAGACGCGGAAATGCGACCTGGCATCCAAGGCGTTTGGGATTAAAAGGTAAGACAAACCGCTGAAGTCTGGGGAAAGAGAATACTCTAGACTGGTGTGCAGAATAATTGCACGCTACACATCATCATTTTAACACGCCATAAGATGGATGATTCTTCTGTACCTGCAGAGGTGGAACAATTAGTTGAGACATGTAGACATTTATTTCAAGAATGTAATAAAAGAGAAGTTGGTGAGAGTACTGTAGAGCTCTATAAGTGATGTGACTCATTCACACTTATTATGATGTTGTAGAGTCTCGGTTTTCTCATTGCTGTTGAAAATTAGCCAAATGTAAAATATTTGCTTGATTTTATTAGTCTACAAATCCAAATCTTCAGCACTTGTGAACCAAACAAGCTGATCTGACCAGGTTTGCGCCCTTTGTCTGCAGAGATCATAAAAGAGCTGAGACCTCAGTTGCAAGGGCCACCAGGCAGCTTCAGCTACTCCTGAAGAAATGGAGAACGAGGTTGTCTCCCAACCCACCAGACTGGGCTGCTGAAAATGTCACCTCCTAGAGGCAGACACATGGCGCAGGACTTTACAAGCCGCAGAGAAAGGGGGTTTTCCAAGCCGAGACAGGCTTCTCCCGAAGCAGCCAGTCATATGCCACACATTCACTGCGATGTGTAGGACCCTTCACACACAGAGGGTCTTGCAAATACGACTCATGTGGTGATAGTGTTTTCACCAGGAAGCTTTGTGGATAAGTTTCAGAGGGAAAAAAAAACAAGGACCTCTTTCAAATCATGAAGTTAAACTCACTTTAATTTCTTACGGCATAACTAGTTGTGGAAACGTATATATTTGAATTGGAACTGTTTTAAAATAGCAGGACCAGTCAAGTGCTACATCCATATATAGTGCAGAAGTGTGTCTGGTGACATGTACAGAATGTTATGAATAATGCTAATTAAGAAAATTGGCAGGACATTTATTTTGCTACAATACTGGATACTCTTTCTTTAATATGTTCAGTTCTTTTTACAGGCTGTATACTGATGTAGCTGAAACTATAATCAATGCAAATGGATATTTATTAAAGCATTTATGTTAAATGAATGCATTTAAAATCAAGCCATATTGGCCCAACTGTCATATTTCTATGAAATGCTGTCATACCGTAGCCATGATTGTGGTCTACCTTATAGGAAATAAATAAATATTATTATTTAAAATGTCATTTATTTTGTCTGTGTCTAATTTTGGTTATAGTCAGTTCATATAGGTACATCACAAATAATTAACCTTGATCATCTAAACTTCTCAAAAGATCTCCTGGTTCTACAAAAGTGGACATTACTGATTCTGAAAAAAATCAAGCTTTCAATCAATATCACAATATTTTATTTGACTGGAGTCACAATTTTTGCCATTTTATATCCTTCCTATACAAACACATAACAAATCTGTCCTGCACAAAATCATCACAAACAAATGAGAAATATATTCCCAGCAAGGGAATTTGCACCGGATATTCAGATAGTGTAGCTTGCTTCCAGGCAAAGGGGGGTGGGTGGGTTATTAAATACCTTCTAATAGAGCTTTGAAACTAGACACAAAGGCCTTCTCCTATCAAGCCAGGCACGGGAGTCTCTGAGGACCTCAGCAGTGGCGAAAGTCATTAGAGCTTGAATAGGAGCTGAGCGAACATAATAGCCCATTACACAGAGAGGAATCTCTTCACCTCCACAGGAATTCAGATTGCATGGCAAGAACAATGTGACATGCTAGGGAGAGGTAGTAAGGCTTTCAGCTTCTGAAGTTCCTTAGGGCCAGCACTGCACACTACAAGCTACTTTCTCCTTCACACACACACACACACACACACACACACACACACACACACACACACACACACTGTCTGAAAGCAGAGACAGGTAAAATTCCAGTGTCTTCTGGAAGCTGATACCATGCAAGCTTAATTATAGCAATATCTGCTTTATGCTGCACTCAACAACAAAAGTGTCTAACCAAAAATACTGTAGCTAGATCAGATGCTTGCTTAATCTGCTACAGCCAGATCTTTTAGTTAAAGGTTATGAAGTGCATTTCATGCACTTATGCAGGTATGAAAATCTGCACAGGTATCGTTCAACACTCTCCTTGGACATTTTAATCCTATATTAACAGTGTGCGCACACATACTCTGTTAAGCCTCTAGCCATTTCCATCAGCAGTAAAGCATACACTAAAAGCTATTATGGAATTTCCCTTGAAACATTTTCAGAATTCCTCTCTGTCACATGGTGAGCTGAGACGCTCTAAACAGCAAAGACAGATAAGATTAATCAGTAATGTCTAAAAACAATGGGATCAATAGAATGAAGAATATGGTTTTAAAATGTGACACACATACACTGTATGGGCAATAGTATGTGCACCCCTGTCCATCACACCCATATGTGGTTTTTCCCCAAACTGTTGCCACAAAGTTGGAAGCACACAGTTGTATAGAACATCTCTGTACACTGTAGCATTACAATTTCCCTTTAATGGAACTAAGAGGAACCCAAACTTGTTCCAGCATGAAAGTGCACAAAGCGAGCTCCATGAAGACATGATGTGTGAAGGCTGGAAGAAGGTGGAAGAACTCGAGTGTCCTGCACAGAACCCTGACCTCAACCCTACTGAACACCTTCACACTAACGCTCTTGTAGTTGAATGAACTTAAATCCCCACGGCCACGCTGCAAAATCTATCTAGTGGTCCAGTGTTGCTGTTTGCTTGGCATATCTTTTAAAATATTTTTTATTTACATTGGTTACAGGTTAAGCCCTGGCCCACAAACCCTCAAACATTGAGAGGAATAAAATCATACATTTTGTATTACTTGGTAATGAAGTGATCTGGTGGTTTAGGCCACAATTTCCAAGTTCAAAGTCAAGGACCACCACAGTCTTGCTTTGTTCTTCAGACATTTGGGACAGACTAAGTGGAAGGAGCTAGAAAACAAAGCAAAAGAAAAGAAAACTGTAGAAAAATATGGCTTACGTTGTCAGAGACAAAATTAGAAACCTTAAAAGTTTCTAAAGAATGTTCTTAGCTAAATCATTTTGAATAAAAGCTAGGTTTTAATAAAATTATTATTTTCTTTTATATTTACTGCATTACTCTGTAATCGCATGTAATGTACAAGTTGTCTTACACATGCATTATGAATCTATGGGGACAATGAATTTGGAAGAGATGCCTATGAGAAAGTCCACTGGCCAGTCCAATATTTACCACCAAAATTTCTTAATTTTGATTTCATAACCACTGATAGAGCTGGAAATCACACCACATGTTGGCAGAATCATCTTCTTTGCCATTAAACTCCAGCATACATTGTAGCAAGAAGTGAGTAATGAATGTCACTGATATTCTGCAACTTATGTAGGGAGCTAGATCTACAAAAGGCCATTGAAAAACAACGACCCCAAAAATGACACCCCATAGTCCCTGAAAGTCCCTATTCAGAAGTTAGTTCATCAACAATGAGGTCAATAAAATCTCAACACTGATTTGCTGTTTAGAAAAGGTTCAGTGAAGTAGGATCAGATTTGGGATTTCATTTGTGGACACAGAAAAATAGAAGAATTTCTAAATGTTTGTGAACAATAGTGAATGTAGATAAACCAAACATTAGATCTCAATCATGAGGATCCAAATGGCAAAAATGACCACAGATCTGTGATATGGAGCAGGACGTTGTGTGTGCCAGTATCCATCAAACTTTTCCTTGGAATAATGTCATGAAAAGAATAAATAATAGAAACAATTAAATTATTCTACAGCATGTAATGCTAATGCATTTTGAATTGATGATTCACATTAAATGTGGAATTAAATTTGATTACAGTAATAAAACAAGTAAGAATGAAAAAGGCAACAGAACTGCCTTAGTGCCTTCTCTGCTCTAGTCTGTAGGTTATTTTTGATTTTGATTTTAATTTGAATTGTTTAAAAAAATTGTCGCTTGTTTTTGTAAATGAAGTTTAATGACTAAAATGGCACATTTAATGAGTAAAAAAAAGGTCATACATGGGTGTATATTAAAAGTCCTGAAAACATTTTAAAGAAGGAAACTGGAAGGTACGTAGGTTGAAATGCAGCTTCTGTGCTAAACACACTTAGACCCAGAAGAGGAAACGAGTTGAGTACGAAGCATATGAAGCTAGGCACACATGATTGGCAGTATCCCAGATAGTCTGTTTATTAGCCACATCAAATATGTCTAATGGCTTCTAATGTTTCCTTCATTCATGAGCAAGAAACAATACCAAGGCACAAGGGTGAGTTGCTGATAAATAAAATAATATAATAGAGGTGGATCCAGGGTCTTCATCTGAGTTACCCTATTCCTGCCATATCATCATCATCATCATCATGCTGGTGACACCATATGTAATACATTATGTATTTGACATAAGCACTTCGTAAAGGTACACATCAGTAATTTTCGCTGTTACATATTTCACTCGGCATAGTTAAAGTAGTTAAAGTCCCCAGCCATAAACACTGATAGTCAGAAAAACTCAAGTCTACTCCCATACATTTACATTTATTCATTTAGCAGACGCTTTTATCCAAAGCGACTTACAAATGAGAAAATACAAGCAAAGTGATATCAAGCAGAGAACAATACAACCATACGTGGCTAAGCAGAAAAAAGGTACAAATATAGTACAAACTAGTAGTTGACATACATGACATTAGAAGCACATACTTTTAAAGTAACCTCAAACAAAAATTCAGTAAATGTAGCTGAATACATTTTGGAATACAATTTGCACATTTTTGAATAACAATAGAACACTGAGATGGTTTAGAAACACATAATAAACAGCCAAGTAATTCAGTAATAAACCAAACATCTCAAACTGTTCTTGACCCTGAGCAAAAACGTCTGGGTTGTGCATATAACCCTGTTCCCTGAGAAGGGAACGTGACGTTGTGTGAGCTCCACGCTGTGAGAAGTGCCCTTGCGCGTGACCGGCATCTGAAGCTTGAGTAACATCATGCCTATTTATAGGCCTGCCATGACCAGGTGACATGGCACCTGTTTAAAACCGGCACCTGTGAACTGTGCCATCAACCTCTATTATCTGAAGCGAAGACGCAATTCACAGGCATGCCCCAGTATGACAAAGCTATGCAATGTCTCATTCCCATCTTAGGGAACAGGGTTGTAACCCAGATGTTCCATTTCAAAGGGAATTCAATGTTGCGTGAGCTCCACGCTGTGGGAACGAAAATACCCACTTCGTCATAGTGAGGATACGGCCTGTTTAAAAAGATCCAAGCCTGAGGGTCACTGCAAGACACTTGAGCCTGGGGTGGAATGTATATCCAGGCTGTAATATCAAATGGTGTGTGTGGTGTAGACCACCACGCCGCAGCACACACATCCTGTAAGGATACCCCTTTGGACAAAGCCTTCGAAGAGGCGACCCCACCCTGTGGAATGAGCTCTTTATTCCCAGAGGTGTAGCGAGACCGCGCACCTCATAAGTTATAGAGATTGCTTCCACTGTCCGATTAGAGATGCGCTGCTTCATCACAGCATCACCTCTACTGTCCCTGCCAAAGTAGACCAGCAGCTGCTCCGACTTACGCCACTGGATGGAGCAGTGGACGTAAGTACAGAGAGCCCTTACTGGACACAGTCAGTGCAATTTTTCTTGTTCCGGTGTGAGGAACGGAGGAGGACAGAAAGCCTGCAACAGTACTTGCTGGGCAGCAGATGTAGGCACTTTAGGAATATAATCCAACCTAGGATACAGGAAGGCCTTGGCTAATCCAGGGGTAAAGTCAAGGCAGGAAGGGGCAACGGAGAGAAGTTGTAGATCTCTTACTCGCTTGAGAGATGTCAGGGTCAGCAGAAGAGCTACCTTTAGAGTCAGAAGCTTCTCAGAGGCTGACTCTAAGGGCTCAAATGGGGCACTTGATAGACCTTCCAGGACCACAGAAAGGTCCCAGGAAGGTATGCGTGGTCTGTAGATGGGCCTCAGTCACCTGACTCCACGCATAAACCTCGAAGTTAGAGGATGTCGCCCCACAGAGGCTCCATCAACAGAGGTATGGCTGGCCAAAATGGCGGCCACATAGACCCTGACTGTAGAAGGCTCCAGCCCTGCTGAGAAACGTCCTTGTAAGTTCACTGGGTCTAGCTGACTTTCCTCACACCACAAGACAAAAAGTTGCCACTTGAGTGCATACAATTTCCTTGTGGTTGGTGCTCTAGCATTCTACATGCTTTCTACAACCTCAGTTGTGAGACCAGAATCTATGAGCTGGTACCCCTCAGGGGCCAGACCCACAGTTTCCATTGTTCTGGCTGAGGGTGATAAATCAGCCCTCTGGCTTGAGACAGTAGATCCCTGCGGATGGGAATATCCCAAGGTGTGCCATGTAGCAGGGATATTATCTCTGAGAACCATATTCGAGCTGGCCAATAAGGTTCTACTAGCAGCAGACATAGACAGTCTTGGCGAACTCTCGCTAGAACTTGTGGGAGCAGAGCGATTGGGGGAAAAAGCATACAGATGTTACCTCTGCCACATGTGCACCATGGCTTCCAGCCGTAATGTTGTGGGAGGAGTGAGGGCAAACCACAGCGGGCAGTGTGTTTTCTCTTCGGAGGCGAACGCATCCACTTCCACTTGGCCGAACCTCTGCCATATGGAGTCCACCACTTGTGGATGGAGCCTCCAATCCCGGGCCTCAGCCCCTGCCTCGACAAGATGTCTGCCCCCACATTCCGGCTGCCTGGAAAGTACATTGCACTCACTGACAAGAACCTTCCCTCTGCCCAGAGAAGAATTAGTTGCGCCTGCCTGAACAGGGGGTGTGAACATAATCCTGCCTGGTGTTTGATATATGAGACTACCGATGTGTTGTCTGTCACAACTAACACATGGTGACCTCTTAATTGAGGAAGAAAGAACTTCAGTGCTAGAAATACGGCCCACGTCTCTAGCCGATTTATATGCCACTCCAGATGAGGGCCGCTCCAAAGACTGCGAGCTGGTCAGCCATCCAAGACCACGCCCCAGCCAGTGAGGGAGGTGTCTGTCATTACCGTCTTGCGATAAGGAGATGCCCCTAGAGTGTGACCCGAGGCTAGAAACCGGGGACACCTCCAAATTCCCAGAACACTTAGGCATCGCCACGTGACACTGTTTACTCTCAGAGGTTTCATCCTCAGACAAAACACCCGGCCTTTCAGCCACCACTGAAATGGTTTCATGTGCAATAGGCCCAAGGATATGATGTTGGCTGCTGCTGCCATAAGGCCCAACAGTCTCTCACAGAGACTGGAGGGGATGCCCAGACCCAGCTTTATCTTGCTCAATGTTGATAGAATTGACCCTATGCATGTTGGGGATAGAAATGCCCTCGTTGTAGTAGAATCCCATATAACCCATAGAAAAGTTTCCTCTGCACTGGAGAAAGCATACTTTTCTTGAGGTTTAACCTGAGCCCCAAGCTACTCATGTGGGCGAGAACAACATATTGATGTTGAAGTGCCAGTTCCCTGGATCATGCTAGAATGAACCAGTTATCCAGGTAGTTTAGTACACGGATGCTCTGAAGTCGCAACAGAGCCAAAGCAGCATCCATGCACTTTGTGAAGGTGCGAGAGGATAAAGCTAGCCCGAAGGGAAGAACCCGATATTGGTATGCATTTTATGTCTTCTTCTTCTTCTTCTTCTTCTTCTTGTTCTTCTTATCCTTCCACATGGGAGGGAATCTACAACAGCCCATAGAATGCATTGTACACTTTTTATGAATTTTGGCACTGTGACAAAGGACAGTCTCAGCTGCCAGTCAAGTCATTAGCACCACCGATAGAGCAAATTTGGACATAACTTTATTATAATAACTCCACAACAGAATATTGTGGAAATGTGATTCCAGTTTCTTCTGATTCTTTGGGTTTTGAAATTCCTGGATTGAACAGATTTTTTTTCATCCATCCATTTCCCATACTGCTTACCCTACACAGGGTTGTGGGGGAGCCTGGAGCCTATCCCAGGGAACTTGAGACACAAGGCTTGGGGCACAAGGCATCACAGGACACATCACACACACATTCACACACTATGGACAATTTGGAAATGCCAATCAGCCTACAGCGCATGTCTTGGGACTGGGGGAGGAAATCAGAGTACCTGGAGGAAACAACAAATGTAATGAAATTTTTTGAAAGGATTATCCTTGGTGACCTAAATAGACAGGTGTCAGTTTTTCAAGACCCCTTACAATTTACATATAGAAAAGGTGTGGGAGTAGATGATGCCTTACTTTTTATGTTACATGTTATTTATAGTCATCTGGAAACAACTGCCAGTTCTGTTAGGATTATGTTTTTTCTAGTGCTTTTAATACAATTCAACCAAATGTTTTGGCCAATAAGTTATTGAATTTTAACCTACATAACACAACTATTATGTGGGTCTTGGATTATTTCTTATGTCGACCCCAGTTTGTTAGGTTGGGTGATAAAGTATCTGACATGATTCTAACCAAAACTCCACAAGGCTTGGTTTTATCACCTTTCTTATTTGCTTTCAACTTTTTTCCCCCTTCTTGTGTCCATTTTAGGGTGATTAGCATGGTCCTTAAAACGTCACCAGTTATTACCATGGATTCAAGAAATCATTTTTTTGTGTGTGTATGTAAAATTGTAAACATGTTCATAGGCTAGCTTGGAGACAAATATGTGAAGAATCAGAGTTTCTGAAAGACACACAATCTTTAAATGCCCACTTGAAGATCCAGAGAGGTAATTATCGAAAGTGGAGAAAGAAAAAAAAAAAAACCTGTCACCTACTGTACCACCAATTTCTAGTTCATATGATGCCTTTAGCACATTCTAGGAAACTCTGTCTAAAACTATTATTAGGCTTTAATCTTTAGTGAGTATATTTATTTAAATTTTACTGTTAGTATTTTATATCTACTGTATATAAAGGTATCTGTCCACTGACTAGACAGCATATCACACTAATATAATAAAACACATAGGCCAATGGCAGGACTTGATTAGACATTTTTCTCATAAATTTATGAATCTTTAAAAATTCCCTCAGAGTGTTTTAACAATCTTTAGTCCACCAGTAACAGCAAGATCATGTATTGTATATTCACATGACTCACACTTGAATTACCCTTATACAATTTTATTTGATTATTTTTAATAACAGTGTAGCTTTTCCTTAGAACACAGAATAAATTATTTCTGCTATTTCAGATAAACAAAAAATTGCAAGCTGCTGCGGTTTCTGTTGTAGGTCTCACTTTTTCCTTTGTTGTCATTGTTAGAAGGCGATGAGGCAGCTGTCTACATCCTCAGCTGTTAAATCATTTAGGTCAGCATAACCGAACAAACTGAATTGTTAAGCAGGATTTATTTAATCTACTTCTGTTCTCTACAGGTTGCTCCTCCATTAATAATTCAGCCCTGGTGCAGAAAATGTAACACTGTTATCTCACAAATTAACCAAAACATTAACCAGAACATCTGCAAGATGTTGAGGACAACTGCCTCCAAAATAATGCCAACAACCAACAACCAAACCTCTCACTGTTAGTATGTAACCCAAACAAATCCAGTTTCACTGTTAAAGACAACAAAGAAAGGAACAACATAACCTCCAAACAATTAATGAGTGTTTTCTTGTTGAGGGGAATATTTTGCTGAGATCTATTTTTAATGTGCATATTAACGTTATTTAAAAATATATATATTTTTCTTCTATTTTCCTCTATTTTTTGATGTTCAAGTTTTAAAACATTATTTAAACCATATTAAAACATATAAGCATTAAGAACATCTGGTTGCTTGTGTATAACACTTTGAAATGTAACTAAGCTAAAAAAATGCTGACATATTGGGTCACTGCAATCCTTCATTTTAAAGGCCTTAACACAAATCTAATTATAATTAACTCAGGATTAGCAGCTTTTAACATATATAGAGGCACTCTGTAAAATATCACAGTCACATGACATAACTTACTGCACCATAACACAATGACAAAAGAAAGTAAAATTACGCTTTGCTTTGCTTACAGACTGTAGCAACCTGTTCCATAATATTTAAACAGCTATTTCTCAAAACTGATTACAGCTCTTCCACCCAAACAAAAATGTGGAGGTGTGACATCAGAGACATGCAGAGAATGTCAACTGCTAACTTTTGACTGAGATTCTAAGATTCTAGGAAAAGCAGTTTTGTTTAATGCTGTGATATAAATTAAACATAAACTGGCATTATGGATAGGAATAACAGTGGAAAAATCACAGAGGGAAAGCTCACCAGCAGTGGTAAGGGGCACTGCAGCCTCAGCCATGCTCTGGTTGGGCTACTTGACTAATCTAGCATACATTCACCAGCCGCTTTAATAGGAACACCTGTACAGCTTATAATTTATGCAATTATCGAATCAGCCAATCACGTGGCAGAAGCGCAATGCAAAAAATCATGCAGACACAGGTCAAAAGCTCCAGCTAATGTTCACATCAGATCATCAAACATGCAAGCATCACAATGGGGGAAAATGTGTTCTGTGGGTGAAATGCCTTGATGATGAATGAGGTCAGAGGAGAATGGATAGACTGAGTTGATCTGACAGAAAGGCTATGGTAATTCTAATCAATCTTTACAACTGTGGAGAGCAGAAAAGGGACCAATTGTACACTCATGTGGGTTAAAAAGACAAGAAAGAAAGAACTTAAGCCAATTAATTAATTATTTAAAAATATGAGTTTTTGATTATATAGTTGAAAACTTTATACAACCAGATTCCTTCCAGCAGAATGACACAGATTAAGATGGAATGTTGAGCAGAACTAATGGGAACAAATAGTCCTGTCCACACAGAGAGTGAGAGGAAAACTTGACACCTTTATCACCCTCGTTGCTCTTTTTTTTAAGTTGTTGGCGCATCCTGTCTAAAATCCACTGCTTTCATTCAGACCTCTACATCCGCTACAGCCTTCAGTCTACTGTGTATGTTGTGAACTTCTCTTTTATCTTCTAACTCAAGCACTTAACCACGGCAATGAAGACATGTCCACACAACGAAAGGGGGCCAGGCTTTCCTTTCATCTGGCCTGGCCAAGAACAGTGGAGGGTGATGTCAGAGAGCTTTTAATGGGATATATGTTACTTCTATAAACTCAGTGTTTCTACCAGGGGCTTGGTGTTAAGACCTTCTAGCAAATTGTTTAATATCAAAATGAAAAACTAGAAAATGAAATGAGAAATGCCTTCACTCAAATAAGTACCACAAACAAACCATACCATGATCATTTGTCCTGGAATGCTCTTTGTTTATTTTCCCTCATAGTTTCATGTCAAAATTCTTGTATCCTTTTGTGGAGAGGGACAATTCTACCAGAAATAAAGCAAACAGCTTTTCAGGGCTTCCTTTCACAGTCAACCTGTGAAGAGAGACATTCACAATGATCAATGCACGTAAGTGATGTGTGCCCAAGAGGAGAGGGTTTGCTGGTTGTCTGATGGGGCTCATTAGGAGGCTGATGGGAGGAAGCCATAGTGCAAATTCACCATGGCACACAATCTCAAAAACTTAAAGAATGCTTCCTAATGTGTAACATGTTAAACAACTGCAGTTCTAACCAATCTAACCAGTAGGATTTTTATTTATTTATTTTTTAAATTATGTTGCAAAAACATATTAGCTATGGACAATCTGACAAAAAAGGGAAACACCAGTTATTTCATACATAAGGTTTTGATGCAATTTCCAAACACTCACTTTAATTATGGATGCTTTATTTGTTAAAAAAAATGTAGAAAGGGTGAAACATTTAAGAGGTAAAATAGGGTTCTACTTTTTTTTATTCTGTCTGGTAGACTAGCCTCCTTCTTTGTCTTCCATTATTTCTTTAAGAGGCAGTGAACCTGAAACCTAAATGTTTTGGAGCTGTGAAAAAGAACAAATAGTGCACACAAAACAGTGAGTAGAAGAAAGAGTAGACGGGGTGATGGTGTCACAATGATGAGTGACACCGAGGAGCAGGTATCACTGAATGGCTTAAGAAGAAACTACTAGTGGCCTCTGGTCACTGGATTTTGGGAAGAGACTGACGGGTCCTGTTCTGATTTAGCTCAGGTAGGGTCCCATATATATTTAAAAGTGGGGGATAAAATACAAAGGTCTGGCATATGACACAAACATATACCGCTATATTTAATTTTAGAGCTATTTTGTAAGGAATAACACATGACAGACAGGCTGTGTGGTAAAAGGATGTTAATAATTATCCATATCATTGTGGTGTGAACGTTATATATTTTTTTTATCTTATCTTAATCTTAATATTTCTGACATGAAATAAGGCTATCCTAGTAATATTATCTACATGAACTTTAAATGAGAAACTAGAGTCAAAAATCACACCAAGGTCTTTTACTGCTGTGCATGATGAAACTGAAAGGCCATCTGATGTAATCAGAAAGATTACTTCTAGCTGCATGTGGTCCTAGTACAAGTACTTCTGTCTTATCAGAATTAAGTAAGAGGACGTTAATAAGTATCCAATGTCTAATGTCCTTTACACATTCCTCAACTTTATTAAGCTGGTGTCTGTCATCTGACTTTGCTGAAACATACAGCTGTGTGTAATCTGTTTACAGTCACCATTTACATCTACGAACTGATAACGATCGGTCTAATAAGACCTGAGACAGGAGAAGACCGTTCCCTTATCTACTCCAACAACATTTTCTAGTCTATCAAGGAGAATAGTATGATCAATGGTATCAAAAGCTGTACTAAAGTCAAGTAACACAAGTAAGGAGATATAACCCTGATCAGAGGCCAGTAGTAGGTCATCTACTACTTTAACCAGCGCTGTCTTTGTGCTATGATGAGGCTTAAATCCTGAGTGCTACATTTCATGAATGTATAGCTATGGAATATATGGAAATATATTTACTGAAAGAAATGTTGACGCATTCAATAGATATTTCTCCCACTGTATATCACAAAATATTAATTCTGTGGGTAAATTGAATCAATTTTTGTAGAAAAAAAATTACATTACATACCCATGTTTTCCAATCTCATTTAGTTAGTGGTGTATCTAGATTTTGGTTGAAATGCAAAAAGTCCATAAGACGCAATAACTGACAAGCAGGGTAAGAAACTGAGGAATTTCTAGGTGTGTGGACAACCTGATCAGCTGAAATCATTGATCTTTGGTCTAAAGCCATGTTCTGCAGGCATCATTCAACAGAGTCCTTCTTATAGCCAGATAGACAATTTTTTTGTGACCCACTGGGATATTTTTCCATACTAGCTGTGAACCAGTAATTGAACTACAACTATGGAGAGAACCATGGTGGAGAGAACTTGCTTCAGCAGTGTCCATAAACCAATCTGAGTTGACCTTTATCAGCTCACATGCACTGCTGGCAGGCTCTAAACAGTCTACACTGTGTTAAAGGAGAGTGTTAAAGGAGTTTTCAGACCTTCGGATACACTGTGACCTGCCTCCATGGCTTGCACCTTAGCTAACATAACATATTATGAATAGACTGGCCTAGCCCATGTGCCTGCCACTGACACTTGCATCTCATCAGTGATGATTTCACTGGATGAATCTGTGTTCAGATATACACTACATCTAATGCAGATACACTGATGACATTCTAGTGAGGTTGTACAACATTTCCTTGTGTAAGGCATGCACAGGCAATTTGTTTGCTATTCTACTGCTTGCATTGGAATGATCACTGATTTTAGGGAGTAAAGTCAGACATTAATGATATTTTTCTCTGACAGCAGCCATTGCCACAGTGATTTCTGTTCAATTTTGAACATATTCCTCCATAATCTTTGTTTCTGTATGTGTTACAAGGCAACATCAAGGAATGATAGCAAGTGATAAGCAGGAGAGTAATGGCGCACATACCTGGACAACAAGGAGTCAGACAATCATTTACTGAAATGGAGGTCCACAGTAGCTAGGCAATCGTTGTGACATTTAGGAGACTACCCGGTGTGTATTTCTTGGTTTGATCTGTATAAAACTGGATTGTGTTTTAAGAATCAGGAGTACCTAAAATGATATATTCAAATTTGCTTTAGTGTTAAATATAACAGATGTAGTGTTATATTTAGGTTCTTAATGAGCAAGCCAGAGGTGAGAGTGATAAGGAAGAACTCCCCGAGATGACATGATGACAAAACCTTAAGAGGAACCACTCAAAAGGGAACCTATCCTCTTCTGGTTGTCACTGGATAGAGGGGTTAAAAATCATTAGACCCTCCTGAAAGGATGCTCTGTATGAGCTTCATACTTCACAGTTTCCTGTGCATGTGTTCAGACTCAAGATTGCACTGGAGAATCTTATTTGGCTTTCACGTTTCTTGTAGTAAAGAGATCAACATAGCAACAAGGCCACTGAGTAAGATTTTTTCACTCCTCTTGCTAGTTTGGTCTGCACATCCTCCCAAAGTTAAGAAGAATTGAGTGTCTGAGTGTCAAACTGCAAGAATTCATCAATTTCTCTCCACACATTTTGCCTTCAAGTTGAACACGCTGCACCGAATACAAAAAGGAATCTGTCATGGGAAGTTCAGGGCAACATTTCCAAACTGCTGTAGCTCATTCTAATGTCTTTCCAGTGAATAGTGATTACTGTATCCATTTTTGTAAGTGTCTGCGCTTGAAGTACCTTACTTGATGAGCAAAGTACAAAGAGCACTGCTGTCATGTAATATCAGAGAAGGAACTCTGGACTACAGTTCCCAGCAGCCACTGTACCTCACTGCCTCACGGTCACATGACCACCTGCACCTGAATCACGTCATGTTAATGAGCACCTATGTGTATATAGCCACAGTTTGCACTGCACTCCTTGTCTTACAGTTGTCTTTCTTTGCTGTTGTTCCTGTTGCTGTGTTTATGGGCTTTGGTTTATGTTTATTCTTAGCCGTAGCATTTTTGCAGCAAGTTCTATAGATACTGTTTTGTTTGTATTGTTATTAAACCTAATCTGCACTTGCATCTGTCTCCACCTTCAATCGTGACAACTGCAGCACAAAAAAAAAAAAAAAAAAAGCTTAGTACTTGCTGGGGTCATGTGACTTCAGGTGACAAGTTTTGAGAAGTCATACCAAAATACCTGTGTGCCCATTAGGTAAGTACACTCATCTGGGATAAACCCATGGGAGAAGTTTTATTTTTCCTTGCCACTGTTGCATCTGGCTTGCTCATTAGAGAAAAATTGATCAATTTTTAATTTATATCTGGAACTTACATGTATTTTTTTTTATAAAGCTGCTTTTTGACAATGTCCATTGTTAAAAGTGCTATGCAAATAAAATTTAATTGAAATTGAACTGAATCAATGAGTGGCATGAAAGCCACTTCACATTGCAAAACAGAAAACACCACAAACAGGCAAGTCTATGACAAAGATAAACAGCTTGACAAAGCAAACAGAAAAAAGACTTTGCTGTGAGAGGAAAACAAACTATGGTTCCAAAAGTGAGCAAAAGTGATACAGATGGGTAATTGGATGGGTATTTATTAGTACACCAGTAAACCTATGGGCAAAAAATATAGCTTGGAGTGGGCATGTGGTGAATGTGTAGAATTTTGGTTGCACCACAGATGCATTGTAACTAGCAGTACATAAAGTTATCAAAACTTTCACACACAGTCACATGTTTAACCATAACCAGCCAATCAGAAACATAATCCAACATAAACAGTTCAAAATGTATTGTAGTGTAGAGCTCACTTTAATAAAGTTATTTAATTGATAAATTTATTCTTATAATACTTCTATAAACCTGATGGGGTGACAATAGCAGCAGACAGCTATATCCTCACAAATACTTTGGGCACATCCCAAACCATATTATACCATATTATAGTAAATAGTATGTTATTACACTGATCGCATCATTGCTATTTAAGCATTCGATTTAGTCCCTAGAATTCTGTTTGGGTTGCGACCTTGGAATGTCATCGTTGAAGTATTTGACACTTGACTGGTTAATCTGCATGGTGAAGAAGGATACAACACAGTGCACATTGCAAAATCTTCCCCAAATTCCAAAATCTTACATTAAGCATATTTGAATTTAATTTGTGCACCCAGCTGAGAGCCCATGGTGTTTATTGTACCATATTCTATCAAACAGATATTTTAATCAGATGGTGAGTATTTTGTGCCCACCTTCAGCACAACACAGGCTAACATCTGATTGGGCATCTGACACAAATTGCTCTTTTGAAAGTCATGTAGTAATGTGTAGATTGGTGAAAGATACACAGGATATCTGAAACTGAGGGCAGGTATAAATGAATCAATTCACTCAGGCACAGTGCCCTACACACTCTTTCTCTCCCCATACATGCGTAGATCCATTAACACTGGGGAAGCAGTGTAAGACACAGGGCTCAATAGAAACGCTAAATCCATAATGACATGATAAGAAGGGAAATAAAAAAAAATGCTTGATTACTGAAATTCTCCATCATGTGCTACAATGCTGTGTATTAGTTTTCTGCTAATATTGTGTTAAAATGTAGTATTGCTTTGTGTGAGTCAGAAAAGAAAAATAGTAGGGAAGAGAATATTCATGCAAGCACATTGTGATTAATAGAGCCACATTCTCCCAAGAGAGGATTACACAAAGTATGCATGCTGAAAATCACCTGCTATGGATTTTAGGCAAGAAATATTCCACACATTAATTCCATGTTTTACACTGAAGTCACAGAAGAACATTCCTGAAGAGCTGAGGTTCTGCATAAAGATTTCTGCTCAAACTCAAAAATGTGTGGATACCTTTTTTTTGTGTGTTTGTGTACAATTTATATATAGTGCCTTTCTAATACCCAAGGACACTGCTCATAGAAAAGGTTCTTAGTTTTTAATATTTTAATGTTAAACACTATGGAATAGCACGTATGATGTTTTGCACAGACCTAGCATTGAAAAATAAAATAAAAAAGCTATTTTATATTTTAAATCCACATTCCTATTGAAACTTGCACACCTTTTTGAGGCTGTTCTTAAAGTTTCTATTAAGGCTGAGTACTTCTCTTCACTGCTTCTCCTTTCATCTAAATGAAAACTACTTGTTAACTAGGTCATAAACAACTGGTTGACTTGACTAGCAATTCTCTCTTTTACTCTCACATACAACCACATATTATCCTTTAAATTTGTGGTGACTGTGTATTTGTGTATATTTTCCTGAGGAATTTGGTGCGTGCTTGGGATCAGAGAGGATGTTTGGGTGAGATGGTAATATAATATTTATAATTAGTGATGTGCTAGTGGACTGCAGGAGATTGCCACACCATGACATGAAAGGTGATGCTAGAGTGCCACCACCTGGAAGCACTTCTCTGAGGTTAGAGGTCAAAACTATTGAACATGAGTGACAGAATCCATTCATAAACATACTGACATCAATCCACCAGAAAAGAGAGAAGCTAAGACTTTTTTGGATTCTCTCAATGATCTCCTCCTTCTGTGTGTGTAAAAAAAAGAAGAAGAATTGAACAGCTCAGCTTCATAAATAAGCATCCAAGTTATAAGTATGCTGTTATAATGCAGAATAAATGAATTCTCAATTTTCTCAGCAGAGTAATGTTTTTCAAATTGTAGTAAATTTTAAGATTTCAGTGCAAAGTATTTCAGATTCAAAACTAGAAAATAAGTGACATGGCATTGTGTTCTATATCGTATGGAGTTCAAAAACCTTAATTAAAGACAAAAGACATGTCTGGAACTAATTTTAAGGGAGAAAACAAGTTCACATCAATTACAGACTGAAATGACTCATTTCCTGCTAGTGTCCTTGGAAATATGGCAGTGACTTCAAGAAAATGGAGTTCACTTTTCACAATAATAGGAAGCATTAAAATACTTTAATATCATGCTGACCATCTTTTACAACAATAAGAACTGATAAGAAGCCAGAGGGTTTCAAAAGCCAGAGTATGGAGTGCAACCTAAAAAGCAGTTTGTGGGGTGGAAGTATAGGAGAATAGGTGTCATAAACTTGTGAGACATGTCTTTGGCCCAGTCAGGAATGGAAGGAAGGGTTCTGTAGAGCAGTCATGGTGTGTACTTGGGGTTGCATTCAGGAGCTGGGTGGGAGAGCACTTACATCAGAAAATCCAACAACAATATTGGCCTTGCAATAGTGTCAAATAAAAGGTTTTCCCACAAGTTCGAGCTAGCTGTATTCGATGACTCAAAGAATGAGGGCATGTCCCTTTCTTTGCCTTTCTAGGTTGAAACCAAACCCAGACAACTAAGTTGCTCTTTAAGATGAATAATATGGGGGACATTAATAATAGATGTGAGGGCAATTCGAAAGACCCTTATAATCAGTTAAACAATCTGTCAAAAGAGGGCAGTGGTTTTGCCATTACTTGCGTCTGTACTTATCGAGGAATGCCGGATATTCAGTCCTGTGTGCAGAGTTTGACCCGAGTGCGGGCACAAGCATAACATGCAAATTCAGAAGCACCAAATTCTTAACACCTCTTAATACCACCATCCCCCCATGAGTCAAAACAAGAAGAGGAGACTTCCTGTTTTTTCCACAGCCCTTTAGCCATCATCTCCTTCACCCTCACTCACACCTTTCTCAATCAGTCTATGTACTAGTATCATGTCAAATACAGTTACATAAATTATACAAATTTTGTTTTTGTTATTTAATATACTTCCTATATCCACTTCACATTTATACACATACTGTCTTTGCACTTTGCATTTATGAACAAAAAAGTATGGATTCATAAGCATAGAAAGATATGCTTAAAAAAAAATTGATAGGAAAAAAGTATTCAAAGACTATATTAAAAATATGTAAAGTTTGCATAAAAAAATAAATCAAGCTGTAGATATAAATGCCTATATACAATTATACAAGACGTTATACAAGACGTTGCGGTCAGTTGGGAAGTTTTCATGCAAGAAGTAGCATCATGGTGAAGGTGAAGGAGCTTCCTACAGTTCGCAGGGACAAAATTAACATTTGAAAAAAGCTACAGAGCCAGAGCAAAGACCGTAAAGATCTCTGACAGTACAACTGGCTCGATAATCAGTCGATAACATTCAAACGATCCGTGAACAGGTGAACCATGCAAGATTTCACAATGCACTCTCAGACTAATGATAATGAAGGTAAGAGAGAAACCAAAGTCATTCGAAAATAAATGCAGGACGATCTGAAAGCAGCAGGAAAAAACATTTACACAGAAAACAATAAGCAACTGCACCACAATCATCATAGTTCCTACACCTCACGCTAAACTCCTCTGCTAAAAACAAGCACAGCGATGTGTATCTAAATCAGAATATACTTTTGGACCAATATGCTCTGGTCAGACGAAACAAAAACAGAACTTGGAAAGAATTCAGCACATCATGTTTGGAGAAAGAAGGGTTGTGCATATGATACCATGAACACCATATAGTGCTGGGACACTACACGTTATAGAAGGAAACATGAACTGAGTGATATACTTGGACATATTAAAGGGGAAATTACTCTCATTTGTAGAGGAAATGAGGAAATTGTGAGTCCATCAGAGGGAGCCTTGTATCCTTGGGGAAATTAAGGTGATTTACTTAGAGGAATGGACCACAATTGAACCACAATGCAAAAAATGTCTTACAGTAGAGGTCTCGAAATTATAACTGCCAACAACAGCTTTGCAACATACTACTAATGTTGATAAGTTGTGGTGTCTGAATAATTATTTTTCATTTCACTTTTTTCTTTTAAATACAGTATAAGTATTATTATAATTATTTATGTATTTTGGTTAAGTCAAAAGATATTGTGTATGTCACCAGTATAGGCATCGACATGATACTTATTTCCCCTCACTGTAAATAAGAAAGTGAGTATAAAAACCTTTTAACTATAGTACCATACATGATATTTATGAATAGGCTGCAAAACTAATGAATAAGTATTTTGAAAAGCAATTTGTGAATACATGAATGAATAAAAACGAGACATACCTCTGTTTAGGTAAACTCTGCCTCACATACCTGCAAATCCAATGCAACTGTCTGAATTCAGATTAAACTCCACTATGTGTAACTCAGCTCTGAAAATGGCCCTATGCTAGTACATTCAGTACAGGAATTTTTGGCTCTTAATACAAATGTACTCAATTGTATACACACTCATGAAGTTTTTTTAGTCAGAGGAAAATTTATTGGCCACAAATCAAGCTTTCCAGAAATTTGGGAAAACCTGTAAGAATGGATGAAGGGGGAAAAAACAGGTGGTGGTGGTCTTTGGAAGTTTGATGTTTAGTTGGGTTCTTCTCTTATTGCTAATCATGATTGTTCTCTAAGTCAAAACAGCACACCGTGGGTCTGCTGTGCACTGGCAATGTAATAACAAATAATTTGTATTTTCTGCCATAGTACTTTATACAATCTCAATTGTTAAGTGGTGAAAAAAAGTCCCAGGTTGCGAGCAAGCTGGGTCAGGCGCATGGCTCGGCCGCTGTGACATGAGACTGCAATAACAGGAACTGCAGAACAGCCCCTGCAGACAAGGAGATAAGACCCATGTGCCGAATACAAACCAAACTCTCCCTTACTATAAAAGCCCTGCAATGATAATATAGCAAACCTATAACTGGAATGGTAATAATAAAGGTAATTTTAGACACAGATAATAAGATATATAGATAGTAGGAGATTCAAAACTGAGTCAGTGCTGTCATTATAGTCCTTTAGCTATTTTTAGCTAGACAAAATCAAATAATAAATCATCTGCATTCTATTATGTGATAGATGAAGTTTGATTCTCATGGTAAGGTGTTTAAACTACAAAACTGTCAAGGTAATGGAAAGCTTATTTATGATGTCACTGGCACATTGGAAAACCCATTGTAATTACTTTGCTGGACATGGTAAACTTTTTTCTCCACACAGCCTACATCTCTGATTATTATATTCAGTGGAAGAAGAGGGGTTAATGCTTTGTGAATGATTTTGATGAACCATGTCTTCCTATGTGCCACCCAGTTTCTTCTGAACAGGCAAATGCTAGGCCACACTAGACATTCCAAGCTCGTCTGTTTTTTTGGAAAGCCTCAGTATATTGACTGCAAGCACCATAGTTACCACTAGCATTTGCATGATTAAGGCTAATCAAATACTTTAAGAACTTCTTGGCATCAACAAAACAGCAATGTGCTGAGACCTGCCTTCCTGGGTGCATGGCCTTGTAACCATTACAAATTCAGATCAGTTATTACAAATATGGGACAAGAAATTACACATAATGCCTTCTGGTGCTGGTTTTGTGCCAAAAGGGCTGCAAAAGGATGACTAATTAGGGTTATTGTCAAGTAGGCACATACGATGGATGCAACTTGTCTGATGAAATAGACTGGTAAAAATTATATTGAATCATATGCTATGAAAATATTAAAACCTACTTCAACATACTGAACCCTGGTTCATACTACACTGATCATTCCAGTATAACATGTCCAAGGAAGAAAATGTAGAATTTATTCCAGGATAGGAATTTTATCAACTTTTTATAAACAGTATCTTACTCAAAAGTTTGATACAGCATTTCTGAATGAGGGTCAAAAATAGATGTATACTTTCTAACTCTACCAAACATATATGGTATAAATGGTATATAAACCAAACCTGTCAACCTCTATAGTACCTGCATTAAATGACAAATGACAACAAATGACTGATTCATGCGCACATATGTTTTTTTCAGACCTTGGTTGCAGTGCACAGGGTTCCTCAGGGGTTCGATATGGAAATGCCATAACAGTTTGTTCATGCTAGGCAAAACCAGAACAAACAAACAGGCAGGCTGAAAAAAATCATACCAAAACTCTAGGCAACAGGAACATGCAAAGAAGCAACCCTAATTAAGAAATGCAAAAATACACGCTGCCACAAAATAGGAGCATCCTCAATATAGCGATAGTAAAAACAGTACAGGGAAAAAACGTAACTTTAAAATTAACAGCTCTGGTAAATATATGTACAAAATGGAGAGGGAGTATGGTTACCCTGCTTCAGTCAGTTGAGAACACTGTTACCACTGTTGCTGTGAAATCTCTCCATCTCAGATTAGCAGGAAAGATATGTTCCTGTGTTTTGTGAAGTAAGGTAATGTTTTTAGCTTTGACATTTTTTGGGAAGTTTTGACAGGTATGTTTGTGAAGGATAAGAGTTTGCTATGCAATAATAAGGGAGGTTATTATAAATAAATTCACTTGATGACTAACACCAGATAATGTCATCTTTTCTGTATAATCCTGCACACATATCCATTTTACCAACTCTATGTAGACCGTGCATTAAGGCCTGATCATAAACTGTGCATTTTAAGTTTTAAATATCTATGTGCTTATTTTTCATGGTTCAAAGTCAAAGCAAAAACTTGAACAAGGTCAATATTGTGGTAGTCAATAAATTCTAAAAACTAAACCTGGTGCAACTTTGAGTGCTAAGAAAAACATAATCATGAACGCAAACATGATAGTGTCATAGCTGACAATTCATTACAGGTTGATAACTCCAAGCAGCATTGTCTAATCCTATAGCAGATTCCTGTGCCAAAGCAAAGCATGTGGAGACAACTGACTGTGAATCACCTCTGGTATGCTGAACATGTACTCAGCCAGGGGAACTGACAAGAATGACGCCCTTTCTCAGGGGCGAGGGTCTGACATTGTGTGTGAAGATGGGTGGGAAGGAGGACTTGGGAGACTTTGACAGAGCTTAATTTTTCCAACTAGCACTTTTCAGTGTCCTTTCAACACTCAACAGAAAAAAAACATAATAAAACATCATCCCAATATTTTGGTGCTGTTTCTCGCTCAAGTTCCTCAGCATTTTCCAAGCTCATGCTCCAGCGTGTGTGAGTGTTCATGTATGTTATATGCGAACTTTGTTAGCTCTGTTCCTTTTATTTCTCCTGAAAGGGCAAACAAAGCACATATAAGTAAACTCACTGTGATCACACAGGTGAGAATCATCACATGGTACCTGCCAGCTGAGGTGGTAGAGAGGGTTGTCTACTAACGCAGGGTTGGTGGTTCGATACCTGGCCCACATGTCTCCACATGCCAAAGTATCCTTGGGTAAGACACTGAACCCCAAGTTGCTCCCGATGGCAGGCTAGCACCTTGCATGGCAGCACTGCTATCATTGGTGTGTGAGTAAGTGTGCTGTCAATAGGTGAATGAGACACAGTGTAAAGAACTGCTAAGGTTAAAAGGCACTATATAAGTGCAGACCATATACAGCATGGTCCGTTCCGCTCCCTCCACCACCTGGGACAAAATGGCCCCCAGCCCCCTGTCCCACTCGTCAGTCTGCAAAACAAAATCAGGAGAATGCAACATTGCGCTCCCACACAAAACTGCTTTTACCTGGAGAAAAGGCTGCTCACATGGTTCCAGCCACTGCACTGAATCTGCTGTGCCCTTTAATGCTCTGCTTCAGATTCTGGGTTGATGCAGTCCAAATACTTGAATTTTATACGAAAACGTAACACTAGGTTATTGAAAATTATATGCTGATACATTGCTTATATAGTCTTTTTCCAAAAAATATTGGAACAGCAAGGCCAATTCTGAAGACATTGAGATCAAAAGATGAATATGAGACAATAGATCAGAATCAGTGTTAATTTGTTGATATTTACATCTAGATGTGTTAAGTAATTTAACACATGGCATCTTTGCTGCCAGAATAACTAATTTTAGGTGAGGAAGTAGAGGAGGACATCACCAAACTGTTGGTTTCTTCTTTTGTGAAGATTTTCCAGGTTTTTACTGCAGCTTCTTTCAGGTGGTGTTTGTTTCGGGGGGTTTCTCCCTTCTGTCTCCTCTTCAGGAGGTGAAGTGCTGCTCAGTTGGGTGAAGGTCTGGTGATTGACTTGTCCAGTCTAAAACATTCCACTTTTCCCCCTGATGAAGTCCTGTGTTGAGGTGGAAGTGTGTTTTGGATCGTTGTCTTGCTGCATGATGAAGTTCCTCCTGATTCATTTGGATGCATTTCTCTGTAAATTGTCAGACAGAATGTTCCTGTAAACTTCTGAATTGCACATGTACAGTTTTTCCCACTCTAGTTAGTATAATTGTAAAATTTTCTTTTTCAGTTTTGTTTTTTACTATTTTACTATATATAATTGTGATTTTTGTATTATATTCAAAATTGTACATTTTTTTATTCATTTAATCTAGTTTTATTCTCTATTAAATTCTATTCTTTATATTATTTTTTATTCGTTTTTATATATTGGTGTTGTCATACTATGTATGGCTATGTACAGTAGCTATAAATATCAGGAAATTAAAGCTGAAATTCTGATCTACTGTCTCAGAATCTTTTTATATCAAACCCAAATATCTTCAATGTATAACAAAAAAAAAAAGCATTGGCCTTGCCATATTTTTGGAGGGGACTGTAACCACTCAAACCACTTTTAGTCTACACAGGTAGCATAAGGATACATTCACAGCACATTACAAAGACAACAAAATATTACCGAATCACAAATTTGTAGAAATCTACACTAATTGCAAATGTAAATCTAAAATGCAAACGTAGTGTGGAAACATTATAAGTCCTTCCACAGATACTTTTAATACATCTTTGAAGCTTTGAGATGCGAGTGAAATTCCAAGCAGTGCCAGTCTCAGTGGAGAAAAATCAGTCAACCAGTTAAAAATGAGCTTATGCAGGCTTTTGCTCCCACCGGTGACAGAGCAACACAAGAATGTAGTTTTGCATTTTTTTCACAGATAGTTAAAGATTAGAATTCATGGATGAGGCCAATGAGCATAAATATTTTGCAGAGCCATGTCTGGTAGCATAGGGGAGTTAGGAAGAGTGCATCTTCATAGTTTTCAGTCTGCATGTGACTTGAAAACACCTGGATCAGTACACCGTGGAGTTTTAACAGCAATGCTATGGGGAGTTGTAGGCATAACTTATGGTTGCCATGTGGGGTTTCTCAGTGTACAGTCACGAAAACCCTCATGAGGATATAGCATGCAAACCTTCTGTCACAGAGCCAGAACTTGACACATTTCCATGCAAAAGGATGTTAATCTTAAATGTGTTTTTACTCAATTTGAATATGAAAGAAGGAAGGTTGAGAAAGAAGGTTCCTTGTAGTTCAGACTATATGAAAATCAAATAATATGTTTTGACATTAAGAGTATGGTTTCCAAAGCACCGTTACAAGTCAGACTACTGGTATGTTTACTTTGAGGCTGTAGAGACATGTTGGTCCTAGCCTAGCATGTACACAGGATCAGCTTAACTAAAGATGGGATGTTTTCCCAACCTGGCTTCATGAACCTGATACCAACTCTAGCAGTCTGTATGAAATTAAAGCTTTTTTTGCAAGTTAAGGCCTATTTGTCCATTTCCACAGTTAACAGCCACGTAGTTCCTTAACTGGCATAGTTTAATTCTGTCTTTCTTCTCACTGGGACTTGTAGTATGACATACTGATATTTAAGAATGTGAGTTAAACATGTAATAGTTGAAAAATGTGGCTTGCTTCTCCCTCACGCTCTCTCTTTCTCTCTCTCTCTCTCTCTCTCTCTCTCGCTCTTATCAAAGCACAAAAGCTTTGATAAGTGACAATGATGAACATTTCTGAAATAGTTGTTGTTCACAGCAGGGTTTCTATGTTGGAAATAAAATATTACAGATTTAAGAGGCAACATCATGTTGCTATGGTTTTGCAGTTTGTTCTCTTGTGTTAATGTTTTGTTTTGTTAATATCCTAGAAGATGTATGTATGTTTTGCAAACTTTAATGCACATCAAGTACAATAAGTTTGATTCAAGTACAGAGTCAGGTTTCGCAAATCCAGTGTGATATATATAAAATAAAGAGTACATACAAATAACAACAGAACACATTGAGACCTATGATTTTCAGGTCAAATGTAAAGTGCTAAAATGGAATTTAAAAAAGTTAATATTTTATTCATATGTAGTAAAAAATAAATACCTCATTGATTTTCTCGATGAAAGGTCGTGCTGCTTGCTAATAAAAATGTCTAATTTCTAACATAGTATGCGTACGCCACACAGTGAAAGGTAATACTTTACATAAATGATCCCTTGATTGACATTATTTAACACATTAGGAAACATGAACTAACTGTGTACTTCAGCATTAATAAATCTTTAACAAAATAACTAACACTTGTATGAATATGTTTTTAAAAAATAATAAAACAACTAAGCCAAATAATCAGCACTTGCACTGAGAGAAAAAGATTTTTGTTTGTCATCTAACCCTTAGGGAGCATCTGACACTGCCACACTGAAGGTGTTTGCCTCCTCACCATGGCAACCGGCAGAAACCTGATTGTGCTGGCCATGGAGGAAGTGCTGCAAGGACAACAGGAAGTGCCCTGGCTCCGGCAGCCAGGCTTCAAAGAATTCCAGGAAGTTATTGTACTCTGTGGAATGGACTGAAGAATGCAGCATGTCTGCTACTCAGCGAGAGCTTGGGACAGACTGTGGGCCACACAGAGGGATGGACCTTTGAAGATAAGGTGTCTGTGTTTGATGCGTGTGCCACTGGCCTGGACCGGCCACTCGTGGCTGCAGACCTGACATCTCCCTCCACTACCATGCCCTCAGTAATCGACTCTAGTACATTCAACACTGCCTGTAATATATCATGGAAGGGCTGACTCACCAATTATAGTGGTTTAAAAAACATTCACCAAAAGAAGTATATATGTTATAATTGTGATCGTGAATTACCATTGATAAAAACTAAAGGTTTATTTGTGCTCCTTCATGTCAATATCTAATCTCTTAACAGATGTTTAACAATAATTATATTTTGATGATATACAGATAGTGTGGTGTTCTTCTCTTGACTTGACTCGGTACAAAAATATTTTAGCTTTCCAAGCATTATTTTTCCACCAAACAAAATGCAACATATTAAATAACAGGCCACTTTTCAGACAGAAAAATAATGAGATCTGTTGGGCTTTGCATGCAAAAATAGAAGCACGTGCAACAGTCAAAGTCTCCAGAAGAATCTCCAAAAAAATTCTCCAAGAAGCTCAGTAAAACTAACCAACCAGTTCCTTATAAAATTGAACATATTGTACCTGGGATGATTCAATTTTAATTTAATTTTATTTGTATAGCTTTGTCACAAAGCACATTGTCACAAAGGGGCTTTACAAAAATCCAGATATAAATTTTACATGTATGAATGTAAGCCAGAAGTTATGGTGGTGAGAAAAAACTCCCTGAGACAACATGAGAAAGAAATCTTGAGAGGAACCAGACGCATAAGAGAACCCATCCTCATCTAGGTGACACCAAATAGTAAATCATTACTCTTCTAACTGTATACTGTATAGTAAGAAAGTGCTAATTGTGTTGAGTATACTCAGGAACTTGAGTATGAGCATCAGAGTCATTTCTGAATTCATTATAGTTTCACTGTTAAGTCTGTTGTATCAAACTGAAGTTATTAACTGTTCAATGATGGAGACTTGAGTGTAAGCTCTTCTTAGTCCTAAGGCTATCCAAGTAAGAACATCCACAGCCATCTTTATGGTTTCTGTGTGTTACCATCCTCAGTCATCTCAATAATTTTTAGGCTGTCCATGTGGGGCAGCATTGAGTTACTTTCAGGTGATAAGATCTCGAAACAGAAGTAGGGGATCAGGATGGATCAGGCAGGTCCGGAGAGCAGAAGGGGTCAGGATCACTGCTAACGAGAGAGAGAGAAAGAAAGTGGACATTTTGTGCAGAGTGCAAGCAGAGACCTCGGCAGGACTAGCTATTTCGTTTTTAACTTACTTTAATTTGATTTCATTTCATACTTTTCAACCTACTAGATCATTTCAGCAGCCCTATACACCCTTCTCACCACCAGCAGAGCCCTTATTAGGATAGGACCTGTAGCTTGTTCCGGATGGCTCACAGTGACAGTCGCTCTTCTTAATTTGTGGATAGAGGGGATGTACCTGGGAGTGAGGGTGAAAGGCCAAAGGTTAACACTACCGGCTAAGCTTTAGCAACAAACAAATTGTCTGATGATCACCCCATATCTTTCCCCAACCAGCTCAGAAAGCCCTAAAGCTCCAGCATGCTCAAAACAAACATGGTACTGTCTTTCTCTCTCAGCCATTACAGGATTAAAAGGGAAAAGAGCTTTGAGTATGGCTAATGAACATACTTTCATAGCCATTCCATCCACTTCAATTTATAAAAGGTGAATGGCAAATTGTAAACAATATTAATTAGTAATAATAATTTTTTTTTTAACAAAAATTATCTTGTAATGCAGCCAACATACTCCATGTTAATAAACAGTAACAACTCTCTTAAGTAATTTAGAGACCATAACATTTCTGTCGCACACTAACTTTATTCAGAAGTTTAATCTTTGACAAAAACAGAAATGTGATTTCTTTTCAGTTGAAGTTTCAGTAGAAGCGTAATGCTTTTTTTTCCCTCTCCAAATTTTCTTGTAGTTAACTTTTGGAAACATAGCCCATGTCAGACGCAATGAGGCTGTGGATGATGATCAGAGAAAGTTGATGCTGTAGGTGCTTACTGTTTGCATAGTGTTGAGAGAGCATTTTAGTCTGCAGGACTGTGCTGAACTTTGGTGTAAGTAATGCCATGTTGGCCCACAGTGATGGTGTGTTTTTCAGTAGAGGGGTTAATGATTTTGACCCCAGTGTTTTGCTCCCTGTGAGGCACAGGCATGTACAGCGGATAAAGTAGACAGCATTAACTCAAATTACATTGCTGAAAACAAGCAATATTAAACCTGTTTTTGTTTTCCTTTTTTTACAAACAGGGACAGGGGCCATTTTACCCAAGGAAAACAATTGTTAATTAATAAATATTAATACTAATCACTCCATCTCCACTCAGTTCTTATTGATAATACTTAAACCTTTTTAAAACTACTACAAAGTCATTACTATAGTTCAGTTGGGAAATTAAAAAGGCGTTTATACTGGACATGTACTCAATTGGTAACTATACTACATATTCATATGATCACTAATACAGCATCAAGAAGCACAGAAAATAAGTTATTCCATTCCAGCTATTATTAATTTGTATTTATTATTATTATTATTATTATTATTATTATTATTATTATTATTATTAATAGTAGTATCATCATCTGTTGTTTATCTGTATGTACATGTACTTAATTGGTGCAGTGGTATTTCGTATGGTCATAAGACTCTTTATAATATAACAATGTAGTGCTCCCCAGTGTTGGAGTATAGAAATTGCACTTGGTGTCAACCTTTTCATATCATTCCTTAGCCACATTCTTTAGAGCGGTTGAATCAAAACGCACAGGATATAAATTATATTAGATGTATAAGTTTCTGACAAATTTGTGGCTCTCAATCTATTATCTCCAGTTAATTCCTAACATACTATGTTGATTTAAGTCCCCATGTCGCCCTTCCTGGGACTATGGGGTTATTTTCCCCTCAGAATGGAGTGATGAAACTGTGTAAAATAAATAAATAATAATAATACAAATAATAATAATAATAATAATAATAATAATAATATAT
>JANDJT010000141.1:11205702-11216538 GCA_024331685.1 Stegophilus panzeri | reverse complement strand
GGAAGAGTTGCGCATTTCGTCGACCTCACTCTCTCGCCCAAAACCAACTGGGTCCAACAGCAAGACAAGGTCAAGACAGCTGGAGTTGGAGTTGAGTGTAGGGGATGACCTTAACGACCTTTGTGACTCGCCATGCTGTTAAAAGCGCTCCAAGACACTTTGCTGGGAATCGCCTTTCTGCCCGTTGGCCGGTTAAGTGGTTCTTCCATGCAGATTGCTGAGTCCAGTCTTTACTATTTACCCATAGCTGGGAGGATGGGAGCGTCTACCTTCCCATGCAAGTCCTTATGACTTGCCCACTGTCACACACACATACACACACTATTACCCACACTCACCCACAATAACACACAATATATAAATACACATAAAATACATATACATATGTACTTATTATTATAATTATATATAATGCACACATATGTAACGTATTATATACATGTGCCTATTATGTATGTGTATTATTGTGTAGTATTATATTTATTTTTATATATAAAGTGTGTATTATTGTGATTTTATATATATATATATATATATAAATAATACACAACACACACATAATATACATATATACACACACACAGACACACACATACATACACACACACATATATATATATATATATATATATTATTATTACAAGATGCATTTCACAAGAATTTAAGTTTACCCTGTAAAGGTGTGCTCAAAGTTTTAGTGATGTAGTTTCGTCATTCCTTGTTGACTTTCACCCATATAAGTTATCTGTCTGTATCTTGTTTCACATAGAGCACCTCCTTCCTTTGCTCACCTACCCAGACCCATCCCCAGCACAGGGGTGAAGTCTATCGTTCTACTTAATGACCGTCTTTTGCTGACTGCTTCAAAAGGCGTGTGCTGTGGATGCAGTCTTGGTAGGTGAGAAGGGATGTGCTCTATATGAACTCAGACATGCACTCAAAGCATTTGTAAAGCACTTTGAATTGCTACTGTGCTACACTGAATTATGCTATATAAATAAACTTACCTTGCCTTCTGAATGAAGGCATATAATTTCATAAAAAATAAAAAATAAAAAAAAGTTAAGTCCCAGTTATACCATGGGTTCCTGTATAAGGTTGTCCTTAAACTTTTCCGAGGTGCAAAATTTTTCTAAGTCCCAGTTATCCCATTGGTCTGCGTGGCCGGCACACCTGGTAATGGACCCGCAGTGGGGTTGTGAAGTGCCACCGGCTGAAGTGCATGATTTTCAGGTAAAATGAGCGAGTTCCAGCCGGCTCTCCGCTGTTATAATTTCAGGGACTTTTTTGGAAAGCTTGCTGGTTTTGAGTGCTCTGTTGGTGGGCATGCGCGTGATATGACCTGGCCTCTATTATCAGAAAGCCTGTCCTAGGAACTAAGGTTTGATCATAGTTTCCTGCACATTCAATTATTAGCGATGCACAGATGACTGCTAATTCTTACATGCTGCCGGTTATGTTCTGTGTAATGCGTTCATGCAATAAGTACCACATACAATCACAGCTGCATACCATCCATCCTCAACCACTTATCTGTTAATCAGGTCACAGGGGCAGCAGCTCCAGCAGGGGACCCCAAACTTCCCTTTCCCGAGCCACATTAACCAGCTCTGACTGGGGGATCCTGAGGCGTTCCCAGGCCAGTGTGGAGATATAATCTCTCCACCTAGTCCTGGGTCTTCCCCGAGGTCTCCTCCCAGCTGGACGTGCCTGGAACACCTCCCTAGGGAGGCGCCCAGGGGGCATCCTTACCAGGTGCCTGAACCACCTCAACTGGCTCCTTTCAACGCAAAGGAGCAGCGGCTCTACTCGGAATTCCTCTCGGATAGCCGAGCTTCTCACCCTCTCTCTAAGGGAGAAGCCAGCCACCCTCCTGAGAAAACCCATTTCGGCCGCTTGTATCCACGATCTAGTTCTTTCGGTCACTACCCAGACTTCATGACCATAGGTGAGGGTAGGAACGAAAATTGCCCAGTAGATCGAGAGCTTTGCCTTCTGGCTCAGCTCTCTTTTCATCACAACAGTGTGGTAAAGCAATTGCAATATTGCTCCTCCATCCAACCTCCCACTCCAAGTCCCCTCACTTGTGAACAAGACCCAGAGGTACTTGAACTCCTTCACTTGGATTAAGTGCTCATTCCCTACTCGGAGTAGGCACTCCGTCGGTTTCCTGCTGAGAATCATGGCCTCAGATTTAGGTGCTAATCCTCATCCCAGCTGCAAACCGATCCAATGAGTGCTGAAGGTCACAGACCGATGATGCTATCAGGACATCATCTGCAAAAAGCAGCGATGAGATCAGGCCACCAAACCGCAACCCCTCCCCACCATGACTACGCCTCGATATCCTGTCCATGATTATCACAAACAGGATTGGTGACACAGCGCAGCCCTGGCGGAGACCAACCCCCACCTGGAACGAGTCTGACTTTTTGCTGAGAATCCGGACACAGCTCTTGCTTTGGGCGTACAGTGATTGGATAGCTCTAAGAAGGGAACCAGTCACCCCATACTCCCTCAGCACCTCCCACAATAAACCCCTGGGGACCCGGACATACTCCTCCAGATCCGATGGGCATACTCCCAGGCCCCCTCCAAGATCCTTGTGAGAGTAAAGAGCTAGTCCGTTGTTCCACGACCAGGACGGAATCCGCATTGTTCTCCAATCTGAGGTTTGACTATTGGTCGAACCCTCCGTTCCAGCACCTTGGAGTAGACTTTACCAGGGAGGTTGAGAAGTGTGATACCCCTATAATTGGCACACACTCTCTGGTCCCCCTTTTTGAACAGGGGAACCACCACCACCCTGGTCTGCCACTCCTTGGGCACTGTCCCCAACTTCCACGCAATGTTAAAGAGGCATGTAGCCGCCTACCTCGGCTGTATATTTAAGACTCTAAATAAATGCTTCATCAAGAATCTCTTTTCCACTCCTGATTATCTGATCAGAATCTGATCCATATTCAGCCACCTCAACCAGCTGAAATCTTGATTGTAGTGAGACTTTGCTACATCTATTTTTCTGGGACTTTTCCAGAAAACTTGGATGTTTTAAGGGCTCTCTTCATGGGTAGAGATTTCATGTAGGGCTGGGTATAATTTTGGGCAGTTTTCTGAATTTTCTCCCCACCTGAAGTGCTTTGCTCTGAAGTGTGCACAAGTATAGGAACATCCCTCATAGCAAGAGCACACAGCTGGGCTCAAGCATGGTTCCTCCATGGTCCGCTGTGTGTGCGCTTCCACCCCGGGCCAAACGCTCTATTTAGGGGCATGATTTTAATCAAAATAGTGCTCTTTTAATCCCTGGGGCTTTGATAATCCCCCCCCCCCCCACAGGAGGGTTCTTTTTCCCTAGCCTGCATGGATTTAATGGGTCAGTATTTAAGAGCATTTTAAGAGCATAAAGTTTATAAAAAAAAAAAAATTTTTTAAAAGTTAACGAAGTTCCCCTGTACCCTCTACATGCTGAATGTTTAAAAATAAACAATTCCTTGCTAAAGTGCCTGCTGACCTTAATTGGAGCCCCTGCGGCTCATCGTGATTGACTATGTAGAGTGTGAGAAACTCTGCATTGTAATCTTCAAAATTAAAAAGTTTTTAAATTGTACGATCCGCCGAAGGCATCACTGTCTACCATCCCAAAGATAATGGTTTTAGGTAAAGGTCTGAGGAAAAGGTTCTCTTGTGAACAAATGCGGCTCTCTGCGGCTAGAGTGAAGGTCTTCATACAGACTCTTCAGATCGAGTACTTAGCTGTGGCACTGAATGTAAAACTCTGTCATGGGCGAGCATTAGACAGTGAGAGGTTTACTTTCTTCACAAAAAAAAAAAAAAAAAAAAAAAAAAAAAAAAAAAAAGCATTGAGTATTTTCAGAATGAAATTTGCATTGCTTTCCTTCATCAAGCAGAATTCATCTTTGCGGCAAACCATTTTAATCCTCAAATTCGAGTCAAAGTCAAATAAAAATTTATCCTGAAAAAAAATAAAAAATATATCAGTGAATGTGTCCAGTCAGGTCAAAAGGTGTTGCTTTCAGCACTGAAACTGGCCCTTTTTTGAGACCATCTTGACCGTCTCGGTCCGTGGCACCCTTATGCCCCGCTGTGTCATTGTAGAATAGCCTGGTGCAAGATTGTTTCCAGAGTCTCTTTTCCATAGTTGAGAAGACTTTCAAAAAGGTAGCGCAGTATGGGTATGTACTGCTAGATTGAGAAATAAGACGATCCCCGAGCAGGACATCCACTTGTGAAAAAAGTGAGGCTACAGGACAGTTAACGACCCCAACCTCTGCATTGTTAGCTATGTTGGAACAGGTTCACGATTTAAATAAATAAATAAATAAATAAATAAAAATAAAAATTCAAATTGAGGTAATCCTCCCAGTTTCCAGCCACGTAGAACTCCAGTGGCCCGTTGTTGGTCAGAGCAGAAACTGGAGGTATTTCGACATAAGTGTACTTTTCGATACTCGTTTGGGTATAAGGTAATGTGAAAATATCCAATTCTGTCTTGGTACATTCTGAGGATAGACTGTAAGAAAGCCATGATGTTAGAAAATGTTCAGCCACTTTCTCTTGTGAGAGATGGAAGGATGTCTGTTGCCTCTCTTCTTGGTCTTTTTCACACTGGTCTTGATTTTAGTAACCTTACGTCTTTTTCAGAATCACGTGTCAATGCAAGGCCTGATCAGTCTTGATTCAGAGTTTGTGTCTTGCTCATAATGTTGCTCACCACGTTGCTTACACAACCTTTAGCCGCAGTTTTTAAATGCGGTTTTGCAATAGCAAACCCCCTTTTAAGGAACGGAACCACCATTCTAAAAAGACCCTTGAACAGACCTCCTAGTCCCGACCCATACATGGTGGGGGTGCCCTGAAATCCGGGAAGGCCATTTCCAGCTTGGTGGACATAATCCACAGGACTGCTGATGAACGTAGCCCCTATCCATCATTTTTACATACGGAACGAATGTTTAGCCAGTCTAAAGTGTAGTTTAGCTATAAATTTTCCGTAACTGAGAAGGTATATGCTTGTTCTGATCAGTTTTGACTTCAATTACTATATCGGTAATGTGGTTCTTGGTAAGAGGTATGTAATGCAGCTTATAAATAATTGTGACAACTTTGTTGTTTTCACCTGTTATATGTACGCATCTCAGTAACAGGACGGAACAATCACCAACTCGTTGATACTCAGTGTCTGTATATACACATACATCATGAAAAAGCCTGCATGAATATCAGCAGGGTTAGGCGCTTCTGGTTCTCGGGCCGTTAACAGACCACTGGGGTTCATACTGAGCATATATGTTAAGTTTCAATTAGCTTTGAACGTAAAATGTTTTTGGGACACGATGCGCATTTTATTTTTCGTAGGGTTATAGGTTCTTCATTCCAAGATCCATTTTCTTTGTTTTAGTTGATTTCTCTAACCAGTTCTTCGGTACATTATCACTCCAGGATATTATAAAAGTAACTGTTTTGTGTTTTCTTTCCATCCGTCAGGATAATATGACATGGACAGTGTTGCCCTGTTAACGAGTACCAACTCTGGATAAATTGAACCTCTGCGAGCGAGACTTTCCATAATCTGTTCAAATCGATTGGTTTGGCAAATTTAGTAGTGTAGTTCGCGATATTAGGGTAAATATCCAACGACACACTGCTTGGAAGGATCACAAGGAATCCACTTTTTTCCATGGTTTAATGATTATAGATCTCAGTTTTTCCTCATGACGATCCTTTTACGTTAACTACGTCTTCAACCGGAACCCAGGAATTAACTATCGGGCCACCCCACCCATTTCACCAGGCAAACTTTATTCCAGTTTTGGGTCTTTTCAGACAACGCCTTGTCCTTCCCAATAATGATCTTTTATAACTCTGGTTCATAAAAATTTTCCCTCAATTTTTTCACCATCATAGTCTTGAAATTTATATACCAAGGGTCTCTCGGTATTTGTTCGGAGATTGTAAAATCTTCATCCGTAAAGTTTTGCTCGTATCCTTTTTCAAACTGTCTTTAAACGAAAATCTAACTACATCACCGACTTTAAACTTGAATTTTAGTTTAGGTGAGAACAGTCCGTAGAGGGTTTTAAATACTCTTAAGGAATTTGCTTCGTTGACCTCAACGGGGTTTCATTTGGATGCTGGAATGGTAATTGTACTCTTGAATCAAATCCTGGACTTGGTGTATTTTCTTGTGTTAAAAGTGGTAAAATCTCCACATCCTAGTCTTTAGCGTTCTGCTGAACCTTTCACACACCAATGCTTTTTGCCCTGTACCCGTAGCAAAGTGAACAATGTCATGTTTGGAAATTATTATTATTTTTATTATTTTTTTTTTTTTTTTTAAAGTTTGTAGTTTTTGGGGGGATTTTACCTACCTTTAGAATGAAATCAAAGGCTTTAGTTACCTCCAGTCCGATCTTGTTTCAAAACACATGCACCCAGGCATATTTGGATAAAATATCTATACATGTGTTCATAAATTTTGCTTCGTCATTACTCTGACAGGTTGCTCATATCGACCAAATCAGCTTGCCATCATTCATTGGTGTTCTTTACAAAAACCTTCTTTCTTTTAAACTTTGTAGATACTGGTTTATGTAGACTGTATGCATCCTGCTCTGCTAACCAGTTTTTTTATTTCAGTATCATTAGCTCTTTTACCCATTTTCTCAACAATAGCTCTTTGCAAACCTCAACGCCACTATACAAACCAGGTTCTGATGGCGTATAATGTGTTCTTCAATCGTTCAGTCATTTTTGAGTCAGTGCAAGAATGATCAAACGCAAGTGTAGATTAAGCATTTTATCTCAGAACACGTGAGCATGGTATTACATATTTAACCAAAGTAACCTTTTCCTTTCTAAACAATTTAAAATCACAGGTTTAGACATGATTAGTTTTACATTCAAACGGTTGAGCAAAACATTCAAGATAAAACTTGATACAAGTATGTAACGGACACACGTTACTTACGAATGTTTTCAGCATTTTTGTTAGTTTGGCTTCAGGCTTTTCTTGCAGGTCAGAACAGGAAACTTCAGAACATGCCACATCCATGTATGCAGCTGTTCAATGGGTTCCAGAGATGAGTGAAAGGTTCAGTAGTCCACAACGTCTTCATACACCTGTTCATTGAAAATGTATTTGGTTTTTCCTTTGACCTCATACAGCACGGTTTTGATTCAAGGCTCGTCTCACCATTCACACATGATGGCTTCAGCGATACCTTGAATTTTTTTCCAGGGATGAGTGTGTTTGATACCACACAGTTTCAGACCTCTTGCCAACATGTATTTGAACCATGGTTTAAACAGTTTTTTCAGCAATCTGTAGGTGCAGATAGTACTAGTCAGGATCGAACAAACACTAGTGTTTGAGTTGACTTGGGTGATCAATCACACACCCGTGGCAGTTGTCCTTCAGTTCTTATTCGATAGTTCTCCCGTAACCGCACATATGATGGCCATCTTTGTGTTGGTTATACACCAGTCAGCCTCAATCGTTGTCAGGTTAGGTTTCTTTTTCCTAGGTTTTCGCCATCTTCAAAACCTGAACTCATCATCCAGGGTAGCATCAGCATTGTAAAAAAAAATAAAATGAATAATAATAATAAATAAATAAATAAATAAATAAATAAATAAATAAATAATATATGGGACCAAGTTCACGAGCCATATGCTTTATTGATGCTCAGAACTTTGAGTCAATATGTATTCAGACTCATTTATACATCATGTGGGGAGGGGTCTTGGAAGGTGGAGTTTCTGCTCAGGAGTAATATATTGATCTCAGAGATCTTGTAGCCTTACTTTTATTTTCGGTGTTTTTGTTTCTTCCAAATTTTTGGAATAGTTCATCGATTTGTTGGAAGTAGCACTGTAGATCGTTCCAGCTAGTTCATTCATACCTCACGTCACAGTTCTCTTTATCAGGTGCGTCGTCACTGGTTAATACAGGAACACAGTGCAGTGAAACCTGGTTCTTGGAGATATTTATTGGTCTGATGTGGTATTTGCATTGCAGACTTGTACTGCTCCATTTACGCCTGTACACATCCAAGGAACAGAAATCCATTCTAACAATGTACTCAAAATCCTTAAACCGTTTTCTGAATTTTCCAGTCACCCTCGCCAAGAGAGTTACGGTCTCGGTAGCACGGCTCTGGTGGATGTGACCTAGGACCAAGAACGTGGAAAGCACAACGTCTCTTTTTTCTGCATTGAAAAAAAAAATCTGGCTGTACATCCATTTGACATTACCCAATATTGAATCTTTTCATGCTCTAAAAATTCTAATCTACCCACAAAAAAAAAAAAAAAAAAAAAGTGAACTTTCAGTGCATTAAGGCAAGCCATGTTGAAAGTTGTACATAGAGTATTTAAAAATCAACAGGGTGGGTTTGGTCTTCTAAAAACTTATGGTGTATATACCAGCACCTACTGGTTGTAGCATTTTAGTTTCTTTTGTTCTGACTGGTCAGGGGTATTGTCACTGTGTACACGCAACAGATTACAACAAACCTTTATTATATAAACCATTATCCATTTTTAACCTTCACCTGTTAAGAAAATGACGGTTGGTGATGACCTTAGTGACAACTTAAGATAATGGCATAAGTGCAGACCACATGTAACATTATCTTTGATCTACAACTCTCAACATAATTATGATTGATGAGGACCTTTGACCTGCCAAGATAATTATAATTGCTGATGAATTTTGACCTAGACCTGTCAAAACCAGTTAGTGATATGGACCATACAAACCATTTTTTCCTCTCTCTCATGACATTAGTGGATAGTTTTCTATGGTTGATTCTCATGCCTGTAGTAGTTCCCTCTCACATACACGTGTCCATCCATCCATCTATACTGCTCATAATTTTCAGGGTCATGGGGAGCCTGGAGCCGATCCCAGGGAGCATCGGGCACAAAGCAGGGTACACCTTGGACAGGGTGCCAATCCATCACAGGGCACAGGCACATACACACCCATTCATACACCATGGACACTTTGGACATGCCAATCAGCCTACCCTGCATGTCTTTGGACTGGGGGAGGAAACCAGAGTACCCGGAGGAACCCCCAGCAGCATGGAGAGAACATGCAAACTCCACACACAGGGCCACAGTGGGAATTGAACCCCTGACCCTGGGGGTGTGAGACAAACATGCTAACCACTAAGCCACGTGCCCCACACTCTCTATCTATCTCTCTATCTATCTCTCATTCCACACACTGCTTTCTGTAGCATTAAACTAAGAAGCTTTCACTGAATTAAAGTCAGTGTGACTTCCTCCTGGTACCAGATGAGAGGAACTCATTCAGTGCAGGGTCGAAATTCTGTGACTGGTATCAGACAAAGAATTTAACAAGTAGATATTGTAAATGTGAATACAGTGAGGCAGAATTGGTAGTGGTTGTAGCAAGAAAAATGCAGTGATAAGACATTATTGGTAATTCACTATTCTACAGTGCAGAATGTTAGTGTGCATATATGCTTGTATGCATTACATGTACTTTGCTTACTGCGGAATGATGTACATGGCCAAATATGTTCAGTGGTATCTTAATACACTTTAAAAAAAAATCAAAAATAAAAAAAAACCCTTTTATCAAAGCATCAAAAACTTGCATGTGCATGCTCCACAGAAGAAAGTCATGAGTTTGGGACCTTATAAGGAAGTAAATGATGAGAATTATTGACTTTGGGTGAACTCTCCCATTAACAGAAATTCTAATCATGATTACCAAGTAAAACTGCATTTTAGTTGTCTTCAACAGGTTGGTGAAAAAACTGCTTTTTGGAATAGTAGTTTTACATTATTTTCAGTTTTTGACTTACTGTAGCTTCCAATCATAATGTAATGTTACACAGTACCAATTTCTAAAGAATATGTGCTGTACATTTAAGGAATGAAAATGCAAAAATACATTAATATCCATGTTTAGTATTTAAAGTAATCACAGCATGGCATGTTCATGTGCCTCATGTTAAAAGACAGTTCAATGTGGAACCAACAGTAGAGCAGACACCCTTGCTAGCTTATAAATACATGGGCAAGCAGGGTTTATCTACATAGAGGTGATATGAAAGTTTAGGAGCAGGTTTGTGTACTTTGAAGAACATCCCCAGGCAGGACTCAAACCAGGAATGCTCTTCTACCCTGCCACTAGGTGGACTTACTACTGATGGGACAGACATTAGTGCAGTGCAGAGTGAGGGGAAGAAAGGTGGGGAACACTAAACGAAGACCACACAAAAGTGGCATAATCAAATGAAGCAGTCTTCATAATTAAATAGGAACAAATAAAATCAAAATAGCAGTGGTTTTCCACAACTTGGCAATCTTCAGATTTCACCAGTATTTATAACTCCAAAGATAAGAACTACATTAGTTCACTCCTTTCAATTGTCTTAGATCTTAATTTTTCATCTGTCTTTTTTCTCCACTTTCCATTCCTGTTTCTTTTCTAATTTATATTTTCTTTTACTCCTTTTCTTTCTCCTTTTAACTCAGGAAAAGCCCTGACATACCATACCAGTCACCCCTCTACAAAGGTATGACAAAGAGAAGTTGCAATGTCTCGCCTTAAGTATCCTGCCTGGCAGGTGCAGGCAATCCCGGTTAATCAGCCTTGAGAATTCTGGGTAACTGAGTTCCCCCACACGGCTACTCTCGCTGTGTGCCGCTGCTGCCCTCTGCTGGCTATGCAGGGTGTAGCACAGCCACTTACACCTCCCTTGTGCCTTAATATGTCTTAAAATGCTACAAGCAACATATGGAGAAACAAAGCATTTGTTTTAATCCTATGTGCAA
>JANDJT010000141.1:11027960-11051269 GCA_024331685.1 Stegophilus panzeri | reverse complement strand
TGTATGTATATGTGTATGTATATATGTATATATATATATATATATATATATATATATATATATATATCCTGTATGTGTATATATTATATACTATAATGGGATTTACAGCAGGATTACAACCCACACTATTTTATTTTGAGCCGAGTCATTTGAGTCAGTTGAGTATGCATAATGCTGATCTGAGGTCAGCTAGCAGAGATTTATAGATGTGAACTAAATTCAGCCAACACAAGCAAATTGCTGTAGGGCACGGTACTTCAAGAAAACACTGCCAACATTGGATAGTAATTACTGGAAGATTGTGGCACACCTTTATTATGATTAATAGTGAAACAGAAGGAAACCACATGAAAGACTGATTGAGTTTTATGACAGGATGCTGTTGTGTAAGAACATGTATGTTTATTTACCTGGTTTGTTAACTGATTATCTCATGTCACCAAGTGCACATATTAAAATACACTTGCTAGTCAAACATTGTTTTTGAAATCCAAATGTGTGTTACTACACAGGTTATGTCCTACAGGATGCATATTTATTCATTCATTCATATTCAGCAACCAATGTGTTCAGGGTCACAGTGGATAGTGGGAACACCGGCCACAGGTGTTCAACACACCATAGATGAGACGCCAAACCATCACAGGGCACCATGCACACACATTTACACTCAGGGGCAATTTACCGTAGCCAATCCACCTACTGGCATTTTTTGGGATGTGGAAGGAAACCAGAGAACCTGAAGGAAATCCACATGTACACAGGGTGAACAATGCGAAACACCACACAGACAGTACCTGGAGCAAACCGTACACCACCATTTTGCCTATGTATATTTTATTTTTCCCCAATGTAATAAAAAACTATTTAAAAAGAAATTCACATTATTATTTCAGATTGACATTTTGTTTAGCCTGCCTCAAAATTATTTAACAAACTCATTTATTATAGTATCCTAAATGTATCCTAACATTAATGATGTATAAATATGTGAATAATGAACATTGAAGAATGATGGCAATATAAGCAGCCAGGTTATCAGAAATGGGACTCGTCCACTTTGTGCTGTTCAGAGGGGTGTAGCTGGAGAGGATGGGTTGCTATCCGGCCGCCATGTTGGAATATTCGATTCTTGATGAAGAGTAGGGGGGGACGAAGGAAGAGTGTGAGTCGGGAGTGCTGGAGAAGCGCACACAGGTTTGGGGTATATTGGAATTTAATCACTGCTTTTACACTTGTATCAGCCTGAGAGGACACCGGGGTGACCGAATAGCTGCTGGGCGTTGAGGAAAAGCGGGTGAGTAGAGAAGTAGTTTATTTGGGAAAACCCATGGAAAAGAAAGTGGTTCAGTTCATGTGTGGATTTTGAGGAATCGCTGTTATTTGTTGGGGGGTTTTTTAATCACTGTAACATCACGGAACCTGAGTAGCGGCGTTTAAATACACAATTATGACTTTGTTTGGTCTAGTTGTAACATTGTTGAACCATTTTAGAGTTTGAGTGGAAATATGGACGGTGTGTTTGGGTTTTCATGGAATGGTACTGTAGTAAATGTGTGTCGTTTGTAAATAACCGTTACACTGTAGAACATTTCAGATTGAACCAGGCGCGTGCCTAGTCATTCAGAATAACGTCTTTTTTCCCTCTCCCCCTTCACGAGCCCAATCCTGTCGCTAGGTAAAAGTTAGATAAGCTCTTTCTCCACGAGCTCCTTCTTCAGCTGTTGGTTTCGGGTTTGTTCTGGCACCTCTTTCTCTCCAAGTCTGAGTGAATATGTGAGCCGGAAAGCCGCCTGCTTTTCCTTCGTGTCCCGGGGCGGTGCTGTACTCAGGCCCGCTTTATTTATAGCCTTAAGCGTTCAAGGTTTCACTCCAGTCCTGCCATTTCCCACTCAATGTATATTTCATACCTGGAAAGCTCTCTGCTACTCTATTTATTATTCCATCAAGTAAAAGTAGTTATTAAATAGCTCCACTGGAAGGACTGTTGACAAAAAAGGTCATATTTTCATCCTGAGATTCTCACTTACACTTTTAGACCATGTTTACACCAGGTGTAATGACAATTTGTTTGTGCAGGCGTCCTACTAAGGGTTTCTGCGCATGCGTACTAGACGTTTACACACGCATAAATTCATGCTTCTTCGTATAGCCTAGGTATTGTCTGACCACAAGTCAAAATTTGCTTCCTGTATATGTATTTTCTGATAAGGGAACGGTATTAAAGTAGACAAAATAGTAATGACTGATAGAACACTGATAGAAGTTTCACACTGAGTATCAGGATTATATCCAAATCAGCACAATCCCCAAACACTGCAGGTGTGAATGCACCCAACACTGCATGTAAAGGCAACCTGAAATCATGAAATCAAATGACTTTTAAAACTTCATTAGTATTATATCGTAAACAAAGATTATATGTCGTTAAATCACATTTTCTCAAATTTGTTATTTTAATCAATAGTATGTCATGTCTCTGGTTCGATCCTGAGCTCAGGTTACTGTGTCTACATCCACTTTAATCCGGATAGATCTGAAAATCCGGATAGATTTCTGTCTACACTGGCGTTTTCAAACTAAACCACCCCCCCCCCAAATTGCTTGTGGAAACATCTATAAAAAAAAAAAAACCAAAACGCTTACATCCCTATACTGCGCATGCGTAAAAAAAGGTAAGAAGATTTGGCCTGCGTTATTTCTGTCATGCGTTTACATTACATATTACATTAATATTTATTCATTTAGCAGACGCTTTTATCCAAAGCGACTTACAAATGAGGAAATACAAAAAAAAGGGAATCTGAAGGTTGCACAAAGTGATGGTAATCTTTTAACAAATCTATGAAACAGGATAGCAGGCACAACAACTCTGGTTCATCATCCACCATCTTGTTTGTTTAAGTTGAATGGGTCATATGACTAAAAATATGTAATGGTTTTTGAATACTTCTGATTTCTCAGTCCACACTACAACGTGAAAATGGTGTTTTCAGATTTATCCACTTGGGAGAGCGTTTTCAAAAAGAAAATTCCCTTTTTCGCTGGAATAATACTCTCTCAATGTGGACGGACAGAAGGCCAAACAGATTTCTCGAACTAATTAGAACGTGTTTAAGTGCAAATACATCCGTCTGTCTAAGCCAGATCTCGACAACTAAAGTTCTCCCAATGCATTACATCAGATCACACATGGTTTATGACTGCTGAAGTTGACATCTTTATGAAATTTAAATACAGTATGCAAAATTTCAATTTTGGATGCAGCGGCTTTTTTTTTTTTTTTTTTTTTTTTTAACAGAAACTTTCTGTAAAGTTGATAAGGAGCTAATTTGCATATCAGATATATTATGGATATCAACTTTCAATCTGGATAACCAAAGACGTATTTCACTAAATATGTAAATGCACGCTGTGTAAAATTTTTATGAGGAGACCATTCAGATACACATGAAACATGCAGGTATGAATGGAGTTTAAGATTAATTATAGTTCCATCCATCCATCCATCCATCTTCTACCGCTTACTCCTTTTCAGGGTCGTGGGAAACCTGGAGCCTATCCCAGGGAGCATCGGGCACAAGGCAGGGTACACCCTGGACAGGGTGCCAATCCATCGCAGGGCACAATCACATACACATTCACACACCCATTCATACGCTACGGACACCTTAGACACGCCAATCAGCCTACCCTGCATGTCTTTGGACTGGGGGAGGAAGCCTAAGTACCCGGAGGAAACCCCCGCAGCAAGGGGAGAACATGCGTTAATTATAGTTTTGCACTAAAACTCATGGTCAATGGAGATTATTTACGGTGTTTATTTAGGGCTTGGCTCAGTGTGTAGCCTAAAGGAAAGGGTAAGGACTCATTTGGAGAAAGCATCCTTCAGGTTGCATTGAATATAAATGGACAGGAAGAGGGTTGTGTTTATAACAGGAAGACTAAATGACTGTGTGTGTATGTGGGGTAGTGCAGAAAGTGGTGCACTTTACTCTGAATTGTTCAGCTCCCTCACTGTGTCCCTCAGGATGCTTGAGGAAGACGCCTTTTTCCTTCCAGCAGCCGTGGCAACTGTGTGTGTGTGTGAGACTGAAAGAGGGTGTGTTTATACAACTGAGTCAGATCTTCCTAACACAGCTGAAGTAAATCTGCTTTTCTGAGTTCAGGTCTCGTCCTGTCATGGTGTTTTTTTTTTGTTTTTTTTTTTTGTTTTGTTTTGTTTTTTCTTCTTCAATGAATGTGCTGAACAAATAAGTGGCACAGATTTATCACATGGCACGGCCCCATGCGTTCGAGCCAGAGCTTTAAACTTTAACCACACATCCGTGCCCGGCAGAAGCTTACACATTTCTGCAGTATTTATTTATTTATTTATTTATTTCGCTTGGCGTGTAAAACCTTTCTTCCTCCTTCTCTATTGCTGCTCTGGGTGTAATATAAAAACTTAGTGATTCACTCCAAAAATAAGCTAATCCTCTCCAGTTGTTTTCTATTCATAGTGACTTTTGTGGTCGGTGTATTGCCTGGAAACTCTGTTTAATATGTTTTCAAAGTCCTGACATGCACACGTCATAAGTGAACATGCTGTGAATCATTCCAGATGACAGTCTGTCGGCGTAATTATCATCTCCTCAATAGGCTTCCTCACAAAACGCAAACTGTAAACTCAGAATAAGGCTCGTGTGCGAAGGTGTCAGTATGTAGAAATGGGGCAAAGAATTGTAATCGAAATCTGCTGAATTAATATCCCAGAACGTATCCTAAGCTATATGAGCTCTTAAAGACATACTCTATCCTCTGTGTGTGTAGCATATGTGTAGGTGATAAGCACAAGCAATCATTTTGGCACATTTCCCTGCACTGGGAAAAGAACAGAGCCTGTTTGCTTGAAGTTAGTGATAGAAGTCAAATAATATATACAGAAATGACTTATTGCTCCAGTGTCTGAACTCCATAAGGACGGCTTTTGGTCAGAACGTATCTCATGTCTGTCTCCTCCTAAGACTTTTTTGACATATAAGTAAGCATTTTGATCGATGCCAGCTGCATTAGCCTGAGCCCAAGTCTTACACTGCCCTTGTTATATTCATCTCTAATTTTTATTATTTTCTTTTACTTGCCTGTATAAGTGAAGCGTAAACCTCAGAGTCATCAAACTTACACAAATACAATTTCTATATGCTGTGAACTTGGTTATGAATTTATATATACAATTGTGCAAGCATAATTGTAGCTTCATAGAAAAGTGCTTGTACAATAGTGATACTCGTGGACAAACAAGAAAAACTTTTTATTCATGGGTTTGTGTTGTAACTATTGCAGGCCTAAAGGCTGTTGTCTACGTTGCATTGACATGTTTATATACTTGGGTGTGCTGGTATGCCTGTATGGCATGTGCATAATGCATGCAGGTTGGATTGAATAGACAGTTGTGATGTGACACAGCTGTGACCTTCTGCGACACATCTGGTATGCATTTTTTTTATTATTTTTTTTATTATTATTATTTTTAAAAATTAATTAATTAATCAATTAATTAATTAATTTAAAATTTTAAGCACACTGCCTATCACAAAAACACTGAAGTATTCCTTTAACAGTGTGTGTGTGTGTGTGTGTGTGTGTGTGTGTGTGTGTAATTCTAAGAGCAGTAAGTATGTTGAGCTTTGGTGTTATGGAAAAGCCCCCCTTGGCCTGATCGAGCTGTATTTGCAGTGTCCAAGCTGATGAATGCTCTATTCACCACCAGCTTAACACTCCGAGCTGCAGTTAAAACCGCTCCGAATTTTTACACAAACATCTTACACAAATGTTTCTTTTACAAGCGTGATGTGGATTTGGTGTAGATGTGCTCAGGCAGCATAGCTGCATTTTAATGTTCAGTTTTCAGTTAGGAAAGTGTGTTTAAAAAAAAAAAAAGCAGGCCTGTGCTGAGCTTATATTCAGCATCACCTAGTACTGTTTAAACCTGTAACCATGCAGCCATTCAAGATGATGGCCCAGTTCATTGCTGCTCATAAATAGACCCTTTATGGAGAGAGGCATGGCTTTGTATGAGATGGCTGTGTGTGTGTGCGTGCTTAAAGACTTCTCTTTCCATCTTGCTCACGCTTGTGACCTGAGTGACAATAAATGCCACACGCAGGATTGAGAAAAGAAATTCTTTCACGTCCAGCCACTTCTGTCTCTACCTATTTTGCATGCTGTCATGTAGGTGTAATTAGTTCTCCAATATATCGAAATACCTCAGTTTAACTGCCTGTATTGTCGCTCACGTGTTTTCTAATGTTTTGATTAGGAGTCATATATTTGTGTATGCAAACCTGCTCTTTGCTAGAAGAGCTGCTACTTTTAAAATGTTGTGATTTATACATGCTGAGAACTTAACAAGCAACTGTGAATACACACACACACACACACACCTGCACAGCATGCTAGAAATTCTATAACATTTAATAATATGATGATCATATTTTGTTTAAAATGTCACTCAAGACAAACAGGCGCATGTGGAGCATTTAAACAGGTATTGTATTATAAATATTTTATATTGGACCATGTGTAGGGTGAACATTAGAACTGAATGGACAGATTATTCTCCCTAATGGTTAATGAAGTCCATCCATATATAGTGTTTACATATTCATATATCAATAGATCCATCCATTCATACACTTTCTATCCATCTGAATGTTCATCCATCTGTGTATTTGTCCATCGGTATATTCACTTGTCTGTCTGTTCATCCGCCTGTCCGTAAACATTTGTCTACGTGCTCATCCAAATGTTTGTTCGGTCACAGGTTTATCCACGTATGTTTGTCCACTGTAGGGTTGTCAAAAGTACCGGTACTTCGCTACCAAGTCGGTACTAAAAAGAAAAAAAGTTGACGGTATCAGAGTACCAGTAGTACCGGGTCAACCCGGTACTGACGCGCTGCCTGACAGGTAGTCAGTCGGGAACTTTTCATGGGTGCACCGTGCAAAAAGAGCCAAAGCAGGAGCTCCGCCGCTTACCATGGCTGCGTCCGATACCGCATACTTACCTACTACATAGTAGGCGAAATACATGTATTTCTCTTGGACACTCGTTTTCCGCTTTCGGTGCTATTACCGCTAAGTGTGTAAATTCACTTGTCTGTCTGTTCATCCGCCTGCCCGTAAACGTTTGTGTACGTGCTCATCCAAATGTTTGGTCAGTCACAGGTCTATCCACGTTTGTTTGACCACCGACATATCCATTTGTTCACGCATCCACCTACACGTGTCTTTGTCCAATGACATGTTTTATCCACTGACATCCATTTGTCCACCGACATATCCATTTGTTTGTCCACTGACAAATCCAGTTGTCCACACATCCACTTACATGTTTGCTTGTCCACTGACAAATCCATTTGTCCACCTGTCTATCCACATGTTCGCTTGTCTGCCCTTCTCCCTACATGTTTTGTTCACCCATCTGGCTACATGTTTGTCTTCCTGATCCTTAACATATAGGTGCTCCAGCCTGTCATCATGTTTGTCTGCCCATTAATCCATAAGTTTGTCTGCCTGTTCATCCAACAGTCCATCTACCAGTATGTTAGTTTTTCCACTCCTCCATCCACACATTTGTTCATACAGTGACATGTTCACTTGTCTGGTCATCCATACACGTTTTGTTTGTCCTCCCATCTGGCTACATGTTCACCACATTTGTCCACCTGTTTGTTCGTTTTTGTCCTCATGTCCATCAAGATGTTAGTCCACCTGTCTATTCACATGTTTACGGCAACCTGTCCATCCACATTTATTCATCCATCCATCCAGATGTTTCTCACCTGCCTTTTGTCCATTCACATGCTTGTTCCTACCTCCCTCTGTCCATATGTTTGTCCTTCTATATGTCCCTCTGTCTATATACCTGTGCATACACGCATAGATAAATAAATGAATGAGTACAAGACTACCGAGGTTTTTTAATTGAATCTGTAAACAAAACAAAGTATTGCTGCTGCCACAGCCTGCCATCATTAAGAGGAAACTACATCATCTGAAAGACCTGCAATAACAACTAGAAATAATTTCCTCTCTGTTATGGTTGTTTTTCCACTTGAGCACACGGAGTTTTCCCGCTGGGCATGGTGCTTTGCTTTTTTTTTTTTTGTTTTGTTTTGTTTTGGTTTTTTTTTTATCACGGTGTTTGTAGGAAACAGGAGGAACTACGTTTATGCTTTAAAGAGTAGCATAACAGAGTAGTAGTGAACACAATGGCTCCTGTTCCTCTCCGCTCCTGTGGGAACGAGCCCTCGCACCTGCACGCGGCATGACTTATTCACCAGAGCCAGACGTTCACATTCAGCACTGTGGAGGAACGTACACGCAAAGCACCATGTGAAACGGTGATCATGCTGTGGTCTTTATGCAGTTACGTACCCGTTTACTGGGAAATATATGAAAAGTAGGAGCTACTCATATACCTTTTATATGATAATGTGATGGTCATTATGGTGGTCATATTATAATATAAGATTACGATAATTGCCTGGTCCATTTTCATGAACTTATCAGTAGGCCTCAGCAATATATGAAATGATATTGATATTGTGATGTGTTGTAATATACTTACAAGCAAGTGTATTGCTTGTAACATCAGTTATAGCAGTACTTTATTGGATTGGACAGATTTTTAATATTACTTTTGGTATCAGTTGCATAATTTTCCTCTCTTTGCCTGTATAATATCATTGAAACCATAGATTCTTTTAATAGTTTTGTAATTGTGATACTACTGGCATTTTGTTCGAGTAGGTCCAGTAATGTCTTCAAATATCACATGACCATCCAAAACTGTTACAAGGCAATAAACGGAAACCGTAGCGTGAAGTAGGTTCTACACACCAGCTTTGATTGATTGTCTCATCCCCCGTGCTTTGAATTGTAAAATCGTGTAAAATGACTTTCTTTTTTTCAAGCTGGATTCGAATTTGGCTAGAAAAGTTATTATAGGAAACAGGTGCATGGTAATGCTGCCTTAGAAACGGAACTGACTTTGTACCGGAGCATGTTGACGTCTAAAATCCCACCTACATGCACACCTGCGTCCTATGTCTTCATCACACAATCTCATCCGTCATTATTTGTCTCAAACTGCACATCCCTTTGTGCTTTAGTCTCTGTTGTCATTTCTCAGATCCTCTTGCAGCTCTAGGTTTAGCACTTTTAAGTGTCATTCTTGCACATCTCTCATGTCCAGCATTGGATCAGATGTGTTCTTGGCCTCAGTATGTTTCAAACATCTTGCTACACTGGACAGTGAAGAAACTGTCATTTTGCCAAGTTGTGAAACCTTATTTTTCAACTTTATTGCAATGACCATAAGAAGCTTAGCACTCAGCTACGAGTGAAGAACAGATGACAGTTGTATTCTGTAACTATTCTGTCCAGAGCTGGATCCCTGACAGTTTGTTGAAATAAAAGCTGCACAGGATGTTGAGAAGACACACACGCACGCGCACACAACAGCCAGATTTACCCAGCAGCCTCTGTTCCATCAGTGACACCTTCACGATTACATGCATTCTCCTTTCCTCTTCTTTATATAGGCAGTTATGAGAAGAGAGGACAAATGTGTAGACAGATAAAATGGTGTCTTCACCAATATTCAGAAAATAATCTTTGAACACAATTTGATAATCAACGAAAAACGGTGACATTCAGAACAGAATTTGTGTTAACATAAACCGTAAAGCTAAAAGTAGCTCCTGACTGTCAGATTCAGAGGAAACTTAAAAATGGTATGCTAGCTCTCATTCGTAAGGGTTTTAATGTTAAAAACAGCTCCTAAACCTGCGACAATTCACGGCCCGGGTTTTCTAGAGGACTAGAGTAATGTTGAGTGAAAGTTAGACAGATTTAATGACCGGAACCTTGTAAAGCAGTTAGACTGTGCAGATATTGTAGTGAATAGTCAGGGATTCAGTACCTGAATAACCATTTTTAGTTCCCTAAAACCCTTTTTGTTTCATAGTGCTTTAACCATCGTATGCTGGAGCCACCAAAAAAAAACCCCCATGAGTAAGCATTTTTCACCACAAAGGTCCTTCCACATTTTTGCTGTGAAAGTGTTTTCTGCTAAAGTAGTTAAAGATCCATCAATAAAAGGAATTGCAGCAAGATGGAAACTGAATCTGAAAACCAGGTGATAATTTTACTAAACAAGATTAAACTGTATGCTGAAATTTAAATGACATAGGCCTAATAGAGGGTTTGTTTTTGTCTTTAATTTTCCAGTGAGAACTTATCATGTGCTTCTCTTGTTTACAGTTAAATCACATTTAGAATTTACACGAAATCACTATTATTATTTTTTATGTCTTTTTAGAATGTATAGCATTTGACAACGTTTCCCCTAACGGTCCAGTCAGATCCTTTAGGGCATTATCTCTGTCAGTGTGTTTGATAGACATGGGAGTGTGTGTAGAGATTATATGTATCGGTATGAGACGCTCATCTGTAGCTTGCTCGTCCAGCACAGTGTGAAACTACAGCATGTGTGTGTGGGGGGGTGGGGGAGATAAGAAAGCATACAGGTATTTTCCTCTTCTCCAAACACCTTGTCATTCTCTCTCTCTCTCACTCACTTCTTTCTCTCCACAATTCTTTCTCAAGATAATATTCACTCTACTATAACACCTAATGTGGGTATATAAGGAAGTGTCACTATAGTCATAAACATTTGATTTTGTGCTAAAACTCAGTTTAAAGCTAAGTTCTCAGACTTTTTGAGAGTAAGGACCCGTTTAATTGGAAAACTAATTCCATGGACCCCTCAGTACAGATAAACTTCATGAATGGTATTTAAATGTGTACAGTAATACTTTGTTTATTTATTCGAGCCATAGAGCTATTCTTTCTTTCTTTCTTTCTTTATTTATTTATTTATTTATTTATTACATATGCACTAACACATTTGGCCCAAGTTCACATTAGTTATCGGCGTAATTGTTTTGGAGTGTGTGTGTGTGTGTGTGTGTGTGTGTGTGTGTGTGTGTATATATATATATATATATATATATATAAATATAATATTTTATATATAATATAAATATTTTATAATTAATATGATGGTGTAAAATAAAGTGTAAACAATTGCAGAATTTTTATTGTCACTTTCAGCCGTCCAAGCTCTACCCAAGAAGGGGAGCAAAGACTGACCAAATTTTGCAGGAATCTGTGTCCTCCACTTTTAAGTTTGTGTTTAGCATAGCTAGTGCACATTCCAGTGTGTTGGTGCAAGTCATGAGTCTTCAACACAATGGGAGGAAATGACCTCATCGTGTATCACTCCATGTCTTCAGGGGTTTGCTTGGTCTGTGGTTTTGAAAACACACACACACACACACACACACACACACACACACTGTACTCCAGACTCCGACACCTTGGCAGTACATGTGTGGCCTTCCCCACCTCCGTCTCATCTCTTTGCAAGGCCATGGTCTCGGGGTGTGGCTTTGAGTGAAGGACAGACATGGAGAGAATCCATCAGTGCGTCCGTGTCACGGCCCTCCCTCATGATGAATGGAGCGACTGTGCAGGCGTTTCACTGCACCACTGAGACTGCTGACTGCATGACTAAAAAGATACAATGCTCAGAGTCAGCATGTTTGTGTGGTTATTGAGTTTTTCACATTAGTCCAAGTCCATCTATTTTGTCTCTGCATGATACTTATTTTGCATGATACGTATCATCTGGACTGCTGTGTAGATTCAGCCTCTCTGCTGGAGGCCACACAGTCCAGCTCATCATCTGGCTTCCATACTGCCAATTTAACATTCATTCATCATTGGAGAAGGGTTTCTTTTACTTTAGAGTCTGGAAAAATGTTCCTTTGAATCAGGCAGGAATGGAGAAACATCCTAGAAAACTTCCAGAGGCTGTGCTTACGCTCAGATTTTTCTATCGATCTGAATGGATTTATTCTGGATGCACATTTCAATGAACTGTTTACATGTATATGTGCTCTGAAATATTAGTTGTACAGTCGTCCCGCCCACCATTTAACCTTACAACGGTTATATATTTAAAAAACGTGTAACATGAACATGCATTACATGCCAGCATGATGGTCAGTGAGCACTGTGCTCTGTAAGCAGAACGACTGTTAACTCACTCGCCTGCATGACTTTTGTACATCTAGATGATTAAAAGCAATGTGTGCTAGAGCCAAAATACCTTCTTTTGATCATGTTCTGATTTTGCACAACAAGGTAAACATTGAAGATGGCAGGTGTTGAAGAGGGTGTGATAATGAGTATCTTGAGAACATGGGTATATCTTGCTATTAAACCCATCTCATCAACAGAGAAAAGTTTTTTTTTTTTTGTTTTGTTTTTTTTTGTTTGTTTTTTTTTGCTGGTCATGCATAGTTAAAAACGAGTATAACCCTGGCCTTAATGCACCTTCACAGAACCCAGTGAGCTCCAACTGACCAAAGATGTATTGCTTAGGGTCTATAATCAGTTACACCATATGACTGCAATAGTTGTCTTTTTCTATCCTAAATACTTTATTTGGCCAAATCTGGAGGTTTAATTACCACTTTGATACTGGACAGTGTAACACGTTTGGCGTAATAGCTTTGTACTGTAAAACCAGTATTTTCCTGCATTTCTCAAACCACCCCCCCCCCCCCCCCCCCCCCCAGCTTTTTCCTGTAAACCCTTAATTTCTTTTTTTTTTCTATATTAAATGTAAACTGATGGAAATTCTTTACAATATTTTTTTATTTATTTATAATCTGAACATCATCTACCGATTATAGGAGAAAGTCTTTCTACATTTGATGTGCCGTCATGCTTTGTGTGGTGGTCGCGATAACAGGAGTTAACGATGTTAGTATTGCTTTTTAAGTATACATTTTTTTGTGTCAGTATGTGTAATGCATCTGCATTTAAGCTGATTGGGTCAAATAAACAAGTGTCATTTCCTGCTTAGGATTTTAAAAGATTAGTAACACTAGTACGGTAACACTAACGCAGATCAGCGTCAACTAAATTGCCTACTTTTGCCTCTCTCTGTCTCTCTCGCCCTCTCTCTCTCACTCTCTCACTCTCTCACTCTCTCACTCTCTGTCTGTGTCTCTCTCTCTCTCTGGTGACATGATCCGCAGTGTAAAGTAGGTCTCTGGGGCATCTGCGCTCACCTCATCTCTCCCTGAAACATCTCCACATTTCCAAACAACCAACCCGTACACTAGAGCATGTGACTCAGTCCTGCTCAGACCCCATAATTACTCCACAATGAGTAATGGAGAGAGAAAGAAGTAATAGAGGTAGGGAAGCTGTCACTGCAAGACATTGTTAATGTTTGTCAGAATGCAGGGAGAGAAAGAGTGGAGATTCTGTGTGGATTTTGTGGTCTTTCCACTGTAACTCATTTGTTTAGCAGGGTGACACGGCTGTCTCTCATTCTGCTCTCAGAAACACTAGGGGCTTTATGAGTGACCTGATCACTATGAGTGATCTGCATTACTGCACCTAGATGTGTGTGGTAAACAGTTCCACCACCTTCATCAGCATGTAAACATAGCACAGCAAGCTTTGGGAGCGTTTTATGGCGCTCAAAAAAGCACATACTCACTAATATGGTTTTTTATTAGTGAATATCTTATACACCGAACAGATGTAGCATTTTTTTTTTTTTTTTTTTTGCTGGCTTATTTTGAATGGAGCCTTGTGGGGAGCCCTGTGCAATAAACAACCCAAGCGAAGCCAATTGTGCCAATTTTAGTAACATTTATTACATTTTATGGCATTTGGCAGACGCCCTTATCCAGAGCAACTTACATTTATCAATTATCAACTCAGCTATACAGCTAGGCAGTTGATGGTTAAGGGCCTTGCTCAAGGGCCCTGCAGTGGCCCAGTGGCAGTGCTGAGATTTTAAATAATGATAATGAGTCTTTTATTTATCGCATATACATATGCACAGTGAAATTCTTTCCTTTGCCTACCCCAGCATGTTCGGACGCTGGGGTCAGGGCGCAGGGTCAGCCATGATACAGCGCCACCAGGAGCAGAGAGGGTTAAGGGCCTTGCTCAAGGGCCCAACAGTGGCAGCTTGGCAGTGCTGGGGCTTGAACCCCCGACCTTCCGATCAGTAACCCAGAGCCTTAACCACCAAGCCGCCCATTTGAACTCATAACCTTCTGACCAGTAGGCATCTTAACCACTGAGCTACAACTTTCCAGTTTGTTGACTGCAAACTGTGCTAGATGACATTAAAATACCCAACCCTTCCAACCCTTAGGCCCTGTTCACCCTCGGCATTAACATCCGTCATGGAGCGATCGGCTCACAATCAGACGGCCGAAACGTTTTTACAGCGGACACTATGAATGCGTCTGTAGTGACCACTAGTGCTTAGATTTCATACTTCATTTTTGCTGTCGCACACATTTCTCACATCAGTCCCAGTTCCACCACGTTTGTTTTTGTGAAGAAATGTCCCACAACTCATTCATTCAACAATTTCATGTACCTGTATGGGCTGTTTGACATTTCGATGATCTAGCCTGCTAATGTAACTTGTAAAAGACTGCGAGAAAGGAGCTAGAAAAAGCAGATGCTTTCCTCTCTGCCGTTATAGCATCACCTTTATCCGTTAGCCTAGTGGAAGAGAGCGCTGTATTTCAGTGTAAAATCCAAACTGTCTCACGATGATTACGTATTTTCCAGCTAGGGCAATGATGCACTCAATTAGGTGGTCCTTCTGTACTGTCCAGGATGCATCGAGATGCTTTTGCATTCACACTACGTATGTGGTCATGTGCACGCAGGTGGTCTGAGTCTGACCATATCCGAGACACATTGGACCATGTTCACATCTGTACTTAGCACTGTATGATCAGATCACCTAAGACTCATGTTCATGCCAGGTGTGAAAGGGGTCACAGTGTGTAACAGCTGTATGTAGTTTTATGTTTACCCTTAGACTTACTATTTTAAGTAAATTTCATGAAAACCTTTTCCTTGTTGTTGTTGTTGTTGTTGTTGTTATGTAGTAGACACGGTTGCTTTGCCGAAGACTGTAGCGTGGCCTTTCGTTTCTAATCTGTATGCCCATTTACATTTAGTACTATGTGTACGTACTGTAAAGCCCAGCCTTATAATTATAATACTTAACTCCACTGTTCTTATTCGTGGATGGTGTTGTGATATATTGTATAGCATACGCTTTCTGGAGCTTGGTAGTGTAGCCTGTTGAAGTACTTAACTTCCAGTTAAACCTAGTGAATTCCTCAGCGCTCCAACAGAGCTCTGCTCGGTCTCCTCACTGTCTGCTACATGCCTCTGAGCTGTCTGGCTCTGCTGCTCTTTGTGACTGGCAAGGCTGAAGCTGGATAAACCCGGAGGAGACCGACAGATTGTAGAAAGCTAAAGCACAGCTGCAGTAGCCACTAGTGGGTGCTGCGGGTTTACGCTACACCCAAAGCCAAGCACCACAAGGTTCTCTTTAATCAGAGATGAACTGCCTGCAGGCAGAGGTTTACCGAAACAGATAAGCAGCAGTGTACGTGCAGTGTGTCTCTGTCTCTCACGATCATGCTTAACCTCTATGTATCTATAGACGTCTGTCTCACTGGGGACTAGGGGTGGTTTTGATGAAAAGAACGTTGCTAGAATTTTGACATGATTTCTGTTGAGAGACTGAGAGAGAGACTGAATCTGAATGATTGCTGGTGGTAGTGTAATCTTGAGCAAAAGAATTAATCCTGTGCCATGAAAAGATGCAATATACTAAAACTGAAAATAGGTTTATGCTCTTAATCCTATGCACAAATGTTTGTGCTCCTGATCCTGTTCCACCAAGTTAACAATTTTCTTTCTTTGAAGAAAGGGCTTTTTCTTTACAAGGTCTATGAGCACCATTGAAGCTGGTCTGTCTTTATTAGATGTGCACATACGTTCTACTAAACTGAGAAATACATGTTGTACAACTTGTATGCTGTATACGACCCCATAAACAGGATATGTGGCGGTTTGTCTTGGACAAGACTGCTTCTCCGTCTCTCCACCTCTTTCGTGTTGCTGCTGTTGGCGCTTTTCAAATGTTGTCTTCTTGACATTGTGGAACATGGACAGCGAGCAGGCACTGTTTACACCGAGAGTTCTCCTGCCTGTATAATGTAAAGAATGCAAAGCCTTTCTTTATATAAAGGTAGTGGTGGTAGTAGTAGTATGTTTTTTATATAGTGCGATGATAAGAAACCTGCAGCCTCAAAACACACTGGATAAATCCTATACCATGCCCAAGCTCCTGACAATACTCTAATCCATCAACACGACTAGACGATGTTGTACTTCAGTGTCCCAAACCTAGTTGATATTGCGATATCAACTAGGTGTGTAGTTTGAAATTGTGGTATAATATCTGGCGGTATGTAGATGTTGGGCGCATCTTGTACAATGTTCTGGTCGTATTATTTTTCCCCTTTAATTATGCTTTTAAGCAGCAAAGTGCATTTTCCAATCTATAAATCCCATACACCAGATAAAGCTGACTCATGATCAGCATGCATACTGCAAAGTGCAGGATTGCTGTAGGGGAAGATCAGTTTGTAATCAGGTTTATATTTATTTCATTTTTGCAGTTACATTTTGGCAAAGCCCGCCCTGCAGTATGTTGTGCCTTGCTCAAAAAGCAGTCTGAGTCAAAATGTGCTGAACAAGCTGTTAAGCTTGGACTGAAATGAGTGGCTGAATTTTATTATTTTTTTCCCCCCCAAGTCTTGATCATTGGTAAAGCAGAGATCCATTTGCATTCTGATATCCAGCAGCTTCACACCTTTTAGTCTGTTTTCCCTCAACTCATCACTTCTGTGACATCACATCCGTGAGGAATTTAAATTGGACTGTCCTGTGATCTAATGCGGTGTTTTAAGGATGAAAAATTTATACTATACTTGTATAATTCTGTTAAAAAGGAACTGGATGATTAATTAATTGTTATAAATCATTACATGGTCAGCTTTAGGTAAATATTGAGGAAGAGTTGAGAATGATCTGTGATGATGATGATGATGGTGGTGGTGGTGGTGATATGCATGTATGAAGGGCTCGCAGTTAAGTTTCATATTATAATCATTAGATTGTATTTAACATAGATTATTTTCTTAACCGAACGTCCAGCACGTTTCGTAACATCACGTCCTCACGTGTTTTATTCCCTACATAGATGTTATAGGCTTGTTTAGGATGAATCTATAGGTTCATTAAGTTCACAGATTTGCCATAAAAGTTTTGTATCGTGCTTAATTTTTTAAGTTGACGTGATTGTATACGGCCGATAGAATCGGAGCGTTTTCAGTACTGGGGTCTTCTGATGGTGCCAAAATGTATCAGGTAATTTACATATTAGGAAAACCTCATCTCATTTCAAGGTTCTTTCATCTTGTGTATCCCGTCAGGCAGCTTTATAATTGCATGCCAGAGTTTTTTAAAAAAAAAAAAAAAAAAACATCTAAAAATTTTATTTATTTATTTACTTTTTTGGTGTGTGTGTGTGTGTGTGTGTGTGTGTGTGTGTGAGAGAGAGAGAGAGAGAGATGGATGGGTGGGTGGATGAGAGGGATGGATAGAGAGATGGATGGGTGGATGGATTGGAGGGATGGAGGGATGGGTGGATGGGAGGGATGAATGGATGAGAGGGGTGGATGAGAGGGATGGATGGATGGGTGGATGGGAGGGATGGATGGATGAGAGGGGTGGATGGGAGGCATGGATGGGTGGATGCGAGGCATGGATGGGAGGGATGGATTGGAGAGATGGATGGATGGATGGGAGGGATGGATGGATGGATGGGAGGGATGGATGGATGGATGGATGGGAGAGAGAAAGGAAGAGAGGGCTGGCGTTCTCTCTCTGAGGTCTTCTCTGTTTGGTTCCAGATCAGGTCGAGAGAGTAGCAGATGTTGGGGCTCTCTGGCACTGTGCAGTGTGTCTGTGGCAGGCTGTGTGTAATTAAAGCTCAGCGATGGCCACGGCGAGGTAAAAACCAGGGCACTTGTGTTGTGGATACCGTCTCTGGAGTTTGTATTGTTTAACCGTGCCTCCTTCCTGTTTACTCTCCTCACCTCATGTTCACTAATCCCTCACGCCTGCTGTCAAGTTTGTGTGCAGATTACACACTTACGTGGAAATGTATAACTGAAGCCATATGTGATGGTCAATCTGCAGATGTGGATTTTGATGCATTGTTTATGTGCTTCAGAAATGCTCTAGGACGTCGGTGCTTTCTGACCATCGAACAGTGACTTTTGAGGAAATTAAGATGCTCATAAAAAGGCCGTGAATGCTGGATTAAGATCTTTGGCTGCCTCCTTTCATCTGCTTTTTATGACATTGTGGGATTATTTAGACCAAATGTTTGGCTCCCAGAAACTGGGAACAAACACCCGTGTCATGGTTTATTCTGGAATCTTACGCTTTTATTAAATATGTAGAGTGCCCAATTTCATTCATTACCATACTGCAAGGAGGTCACAGGTCTCCTGCTGCTCAGCTTTGATGTGCTTTTACAGAAGAGTCTACCATCCTCCCCTCTGTCTCGCTGCAGGGCATTGTGGGAAGGCTAGGGATAAGATGAGCCAGAGCTGGAGCATGGCTGAATAGGCAGTGCTCTAATCTTCACCATAATTCGTGTTAATTATTGTTGATTAATGCTGCTGGTTAAGTAAGAAGCAATAGGCCGTATGAAGAGCTAACACTGACTATAAGAGATCAACACAGTTTGTCGTATTTTATATTTGGCATTTATCAAATTACGTCATTACAATTATTTTAAAGATATACGGATGATATGGGAAATGATTTTAATTTCTCGGGTATGAAAAGGACAGTTTAAATGAATCTTCAGGTTCATCTGGTAAATTAAGAGTTTGTAAAGAAAGACATCTTTTGCTATAGGGAAGCCTTGTAGTCTGACAAATGTGAATGTTTTCTTTACTAAAGCTCTTATAATGTCAAAATCAATCAGTATGACATGTCAGTTGACCTAAAATTTGAAGGATTTCATTTCATCGAATGATCGAAAATCTCATCGCGATCTCTGTTCATTTCTCGATGCATTTTGATTAAAAAAAAATTGATTTTGCACTTGAGCTATCATTTATATAAAACAGAGCCCCACTATTCCTCCTTCACATCACTCCACTGTGACTAATGAGCATAGAAATTGTACCACCTAACCCACACACACACACACACACACGCACACACACACACACACCCGCCTCTACCTGAAGCTCAGTGAGACTACAGGAGAAAAAAGGGGGAAACAATGTTGGGAAGCTGTGAGTGAATTTTTGAATGACCCAAATGATCATTTGTAGTGAGAAGTAATATATTTGTCCTAAACAAATGTTAGAGTTACTAAATATTCAACTACCAATTAATAAACAGTCGTTACTAAATATATGAAAGAAGTGAAAAGGGTGTGAGAGTAATGACTGCACGTGCCGTCTCGCTCAGATTGGGTGTCTCAAGATACGAGTAGCTCCGAGTTGCTCTCGGAAAGAGGAAAAACAGCAACTAATTCATTTAATAAACTTATAATAGTCTATAACTTATAAACTTATTATGAAAAGTCAAAGAATGGTGAGGGGAAAATCCTGATGTCCGCTGATGTTGATATTTAAGACTGATTTGAAGATGTGATTTTCAGATCCAGTCTGAAAGAGGAGGAGGAGGAGTTACTCTCACAACCAAACCGATTATTTCTTGCTTACGCACAGTGCAAAGCTCTGTCTCACCCTAGCTTTAACCCGAGCCGTGTGTGTGTGTGTGTGTGTGTGTGTGTGTGTGTGTGTGTGTTTTTTATTTTCTCGTCATCCGTCACTGTATGGCCCGTTCCAGCAGACTTCATGAAGACTGATATTATCTCTCTCTCTCTCTCTCTCTCTCTCTCTCTCTCTCTCAAACCTCCACTCGGTCTGACCAGCTCAGCTCTCTTGATGCATGAGCAACTCTTTGACAGAAAGGTTCGTGTGTGTGAGAGAGAGAGAGGGCGCGAGCGAGAGAGAGTGAGGGTGAGTAAGGGAAATTTTGGCGAAGCACATTGACACCTGATTGCTTTAATCTGCTTTAATTTGGTTGAGTTGTTATGTTGTGTCTCTGTGGGTTTGTGCTGGGGGTTGGTAATGGCGTAGAGCTCATCACCATGTTGATGGCTTCCGTTGGTTACCATAGACACCGCCGTCGCAGATGACACATTTATTTATATGACTGTCTGAGCAGGGGCCCAAACACCACCTCTATTTCTGTCTGTCTCTCTCTCTCTGTCTGTCTCTCTCTCTCTCTCTCTCTCTCTCTCTCTCTCTGTCTGTCTCTCTCTCTCTGTCTGTCTCTCTCTCTCTCTCGTTGTCTTCTCATTTTTCCCTTTTCATACTTCATCCTTCTGCATCTTTTTCCTTTTTTACCATTTCTGCCTCCTGCTTTTTCTTTCCACTCATTTTTTCTTCTTTCTTTCTTTCTGTTTTCTTTTTATCTTTCACCTTTTGCTTCTTCTCTTTCTTCTGTTAATCTGCCCTCTCTGTCCCTTCTGTCCATTTTTGACTTTTCTTTGTCTTTCCTTCTCTCTCTCTCTCTCTCTCTCTCTCTCTCTCCATTTTTCCCTTTTCATACGTCATCCTTCTGCATTTATTTCCTTTTTACTATTTCTGCCTCCTGCTGTTTCTCTCCACTCATCTTCTTTTTCTCCCTCTTTTTTCTTTCTTTCTGTCTTTCTTTCTTTCTTTCTATCTTTTTCCTCTTTTTCTTGTCTTTCATCTTATCTTTTACTCTGTCTTTCACTATTCTGTCTGTCCCTTCTGTCACCTTTTTTTTCTTCATTCTTCTTTTTCTTGAGTTTGTCTCTCTCTCTCTCTCTCTCTCTCTCTCTCTCTCTCTCTCTCTCTCTCCCTCCTCATGTCCAGCTCCATGTGGTGGTCACTTCACAGCCCCGGTGGGAGTGATCCTCTCTCCAGGGTGGCCTGGTTATTATAAAGACTCTCTGAGCTGTGAGTGGGTGATCGAGGCCGAGCCGGGACACTCCATCAAGCTCAGCTTTGACAGGTGAGTCCACAGAGGACAGGACGCGTCTCAAAGCGCAACTCACACAGCCGTACGTTAGCTAGAAGACTCAGACACAGACACGCGCTGTAAATCAGACTCAGGAATAAGAGTAAATTGAAGCCGTATTAAAGCCTGGATCAGTATTTACAGCTCCACATATTGGCTTCAACATCTGAGCTGAGATACTTCAGCACCTCTCTCTCTCTCTCTCTCTCTCTCTCCAGCCCTCTCTCTCGCTTTCTCTCTCTCTCCAGCCCTCTCTCTCGCTTTCTCTCTCTCTCTCTCTCCCTCTCTCTCTCTCTCTCTCTCGCTCTCTCTCCAGCCCTCTCTCTCTCTTTGTGAACATGCTTAATTATAAACGACATGTACACTATATGGCCAAAAGTTTATGGACACACGACCATCACACCCATATGTGGTTTCCTCATTTTAAATTTTTTTTTTATTAACCTATTTTCTGCTTGTTGCGTAATATCAGATGTTTACATATCCACGTTTTGTATCTATTGCCTATTTTTTTTTTTTATTACTGTTCCATGTTTTTCCTTCTCTTTTTTTTTTTTTTTTTTCCCCATTCATGCTCATTTTTGTTTATTGCCTCATTGTAGCTGTTTACCTATCCTTATTTTTTTTTTTTTTTTGGCTATTACATCGTTTTTTGTTGTTTAATTATCCTTATTTTTGTTTATTACTTAATTGTTGATGTTTACTTAAACTTGCTTATTGCATAATTTCTGTTTACTGTTTCTGTTTAATTTGTTTACCTGTCCTCATTTTTGTTTACTTATTCTCATTTTTATTGCTCACTTATCTTCATTTTTGTTGTTTACTGATCCCCATTTTGTCTTGTACACTTATCTTTATTTTTTGTTGTTTACTTGTTCTCATTTTTTTGTCATTTACTCATCCCCATTTTTTGTTGTTTGCTTACCCCCTATATATATATATATATATAATGTATATGTGTGTGTATGTAGTGTATATATATATATGTATGTGTATATATGTTTTCTTACCCTTGGTTTTGTTTACTCCCTCATTTTTTTTTTTTTTTTATATTGTTTGATCATCCTTATTTTTTCACTTACTTACTCTCTCTCTCTTTTTTTTTCTCTCTCTACTCTATTTACTTACTCTTTTTTTTTATTTTATTTTATTAATTAATTTATTTATTTACTCTATTTACTTACTCCTTTTTTTTTGTTTGTTTACTTTATTCTCACTTTTGTTTATCGCCTCATTGTATTTTGTTTACTTATCCCCGACTTGGACCTTGCTCTATGGTAGATGTTTAGACTGTTGCCGGTTTGTTCAGAAATTCAGATTACAACGCAGGATTTATTTCCGTTTTGCTTCACTTTACAATGTAAATGTGCGCCTGTGTGTGGAGGAGTATTAATCCAGATCCTGTTACGCTTGCTTGGCGTTATTGCATTAGCATTATCATGGCGACCTTTCCTGTGGGGGAAGCTGTGGAAACGTATAAGATTCTGTTCATGATCTATAGCACTTTAGGGACCCATAACATCCAGTCGAGGGACTAATACAAAGCAGCGGTCTGGGCAGGAGAAAGTTTTATTAGATGTCTTTGACACCAGTGACATTATAAGTTTAATATTTCTTGGAAAAACAGGTGCAGGTGCAAGTTTAGTCAAAATATATATATATATATTTCTCAAACATCATTTCACATATTCACCTTTTCACATAGACTATATCGTTCTAGAACCTGCCGGGGGAGAGAGTATAGATAAATCACTGCAGTGTCGGAGGAATACATTATAATATGATATTTTAATTATAATGTATACATCCTCCAGAAAAAGATCATTGTAACAAACTACTGTTTCTTCAGTACTTTGCAACACTGATCAGATGATCCTCGGCTTGTCTCTGGAGCAATTTACCGGAGCAAAAGACTCAAAAAACGTGTCCGCTATAAAGAAGAAAGATGAAAACTGATCAATAGAGACAGTTGAGCAATAACAACAATATAAACAATACAGCAGCAAAAACAGAACAAACTAGCCATTCTTTTTGATAAATTGCATGGTAGTTTGATGGCAGAAGGAAATGATCCGTATTGACAGACTGCCGCTGTTAGTTATCTCGTTCTGCAGGAAAACAAGGACACGGACTCAGTCATGTGAACCAGCGCTCTTATAGAGACCACTGGTGCATGGTTTGTTTTTATTTTTTTTATCCCCC
>JANDJT010000141.1:11013818-11024616 GCA_024331685.1 Stegophilus panzeri | reverse complement strand
GAAAGGTCCACTTTTGGTTCAACTTCAACTTTCGGACAGATGGCCTCACATTATCTTCAAGCACTCTTTGATATGATACAGAATTCCTAGGTGAATCAATGAATGCAAGCTGTCCAGTCCCTGAGGCAGCGAAGCAATCCCAAACCATAACAATTTCAATACGTTGCTTCACAGTCGGTATGAGGTGCTTTAACTGAAAAGCTGCCTTTGGTCTGCACCAAACATGTCTTTAAATTGTGAAAATTACTACAAAATGTCAATTTTATGTCATTTGATTTTTTAATTAATAATTTAATTTGAAAGGTAATAATACTGCCTTTATTAATAGGCACTGTTTCAAAAAGCATTAATTGTTTGCTTGTCCAAATGTCAAAAAAACAAATAAACAAAAAAACCCAAAAACAAACCAAGTTCCATGGGGTGTACTTTTTTTCTTCACATGACTGTAGTAATGTTTGGAAAAGTGACCAGAATTACTTTTTACTAAATTGATCTGTTATTGGAAATTTGGATAAAACTAGATAATACCAGCTTTGTTAAGACAGCTTTCTCTCATGCCTGTCTCATCTCAAGACTATTGTTGCTAGAGTGTAATGGTTGCAGTTTTGAATTTGTGATAAATTTTAACCTTTATTCACAGAATTCATCAACTTTCCCATGACCTCTATTATAAATAACATTTTAAGTAAACAGTTTTTACTGTTTTTCTCAGTACAGTGAAGCATGGCTAAATTTGTGTCTGTGGGAGTAACAAAAACACTACAAATACGATTGAAATACGCCAGAGTATTCCTTTAAGTAAGGATTCTTTTTTGTATTAGTTAGGGGTTATATCTCTTTCATATACAACCTGATATAAAGGACTGACAGTGTGTAATACTTTAGATGGATGGGGTGAGGGTTAAGGTTAGTGACAGAGACCAGGACAAAAGGTGGAGCTACTCACTTTACAGAAAATCTGCTCTGGCCATTACTCACACATACATACACAGATACACACACACACACACACACACACACACACACACACACACACAAACACACACACACACAACATCAAAAAGTCTGCACCTGCAGGACTGGCCTCTCTGTAAGCGTCTGCTCATGTAATTTTGGGTGCTGTGAGGTCAGTGGGTGTCTCCATAAGCTGCATACCCAGAGCTGGTTTCATTCCACAGCTCCGCCTTCCATACATTCTCCAAATACAATCACATATGTACATACACACATACAAAATAGAAACATTTTAAAGGAACATCAGTCAGAGAAGCCACAGAATCTTTACTTCACCATCTATTACCAAACTACTAAGCAAACATACACTCAATCTGTATTGTCAGTGAGGAAAGCCACAGAATCAATCATATCACTGAGAGAAACCACAGCTCCACAAATGAAAAGTCTAAAAAATAATGAGTCGGGGAATCCACAAAATTCATCTTGTATTGCAGCGTGGTCAACTTTTCACCAGACCAAAGCACACAGAAAAATTCTCAGTCAGGAATGACATAAAATATAGTGTGCATTTTAATGGTAGTGGCTGCACTTTTCGAAATCCACCATTTTATGGATTATGAAACAACACCACTGAGGCTATTGTGGATAAAATAGCGATCTGGTAAGTGCTTGTGCATATACACTGTGTGTGAGGTAAGAGTGTGTGAAAACTCTGGTAACAGTTGAAATGAGGTGGGAAAGGTTTTAAGCACATTATTATTATTATTATTATTATTATTATTATTATTATTATTATTATTATCACTTTGCAAAATTTTTTTTATATATTGTCTTACAGCAGGACAAAACCACACATTTAGAAAAGTTGTTTAGTTTAATATCATTTATTTATTAAGAGAACAGAGACCCGGTGTGTTTTTCTACTGAAAAGCGGATAGAGTTGAGGCAGAATTTTTAGGGATGTCACATTCAGGAATGAGCTGCACCTCTGAGGCTACTCACTTGACCCCAGTGTGAGCTAATTTCTCTCAGGACCCTGCATGTCTCTCAGCGGCCCGGCCCAGGCTGTGGTTTACATTACGGGACTGAGAACACTTGAGAACACTTAGAGGTGTGTTAATGAAGTCTGTCAACAAGACAGCACAACAACAGACAGAAAGAGAAAGGCCCAGACCAATGATGTGTACTAATGTGTGTATACAGGTGCAGCTCAAAAAATTATTGAATATTAGAATATTGTGGAAAAGTTCATTTTTTTCCGTAATTTTATTAAAAAAGTGGAACTTTCATAAATTCTAGCTTCATTACACATAAAGTGAAATATTTCGAGCCTTTTTTTTTTAATCTTGTTGATTACGGCTTCCAGCCCACGGAAATCAGATACTATAAAATTCCAGTATCTCAAAAATATTAGAATAAAGAATTTATAATACAGCAATGTCGACCTGAGAAGAGCTCTAATCAGCTAATTAACTCAAAACAGCTTTTCACTAAAAACACCGTTGCTCAGTAGTCCAAAGTCCTCTTTTCAGATGAAAGTAAATTTAGCATTTCATTTGGAAATCAAGGTCCCAGAGTCTGGAGGAAGAGTGCAAAGGAACAGAATCCAAGTTGCTTGAAGTCCAGTGTGAAGTTTCCACAGTCAGTGATGATTTGGGAGGCCATGTCATCTGCTGGTGTCGGTCCACTGTGTTTTCTCAAGTCGAGAGTCAATGCAGCGTCTACCAGGAGATTTTATAGCTCTTTATGCTTCCATCTGCTGACAAGCTTTATGGAGATGCTGAATTCCTTTTCCAGCTGGACTCTGCACCTGCCCACAGTGCCAAAACTACTAGTAACTGGTTTGCTGACCACGGTATTACTGTGCTTGATTGACCAGCCGACTTGCCTGACCTGAACCCCGTAGAGAATCTATGAGACACCAGACCCAACAATACAGACGAGCTGAAGGCTGCTATCAAAGCAACCTGGGCTTCCAGAACACCTCAGCAGTGCCACAGGCTGATCGTCTCCATGCCACGCCGCCCTGATGCAGTAATTTGTGCAAAAGGATTAAAGCCCCGACCAAGTATTGAGAGCATAAATTAACATACTTTTCAGAAGGCCGACATTTCTGTATGATAAATTCTTTATTCTAATATTTTGAGATGCACCTGTACACACACTCTCCCTCCAGAAAGTTGAATTTTAGCCAGAAGAAAACTGGTTTATTGTCAAAAGTACAATGCTAGCTGTGTCATCCACTGATAAATGTTACAATGGCAACCAGTAGCAGGAATGCCTACTGGCGACTTTATAGTACTGCGACTTGCAGTGATAAAACCACTGTATGTATGAACATGCCTTAACTCAACTTTTGTCATCAAAACCTTACGAGAAATTCATCTTGTACATAATTCAAATTATGTACTGTTTAACTTGATGTAGGAATTCACATCTTAGACAAATGCCACAAACACCTTTGGCTGTGTTGACTTCTGAATAGTTCATGTTGTATTTATGCACGTCAAGTCGGTTAAATGTAGTGTCATTTTCTTTGCTCTTCAAGTAACTGTTAAAAGATCACTGGGCCCCAAAACACAGGTAATGACATTCACTTTTGTTTGCCGGGTGCCTCGTGTGTGTGTGTGTGTGTGTGTGTGTGTGTGTGTGTGTGTGTGTGTGTGTGTTAGGAGTGTAGGGTAGTGTGGGAGTAGCAGTTGGAGGTCTCTTGAATGAGGCATGCTTCTACCACCACACCATCCACCCCCATTCCTGCCCTCAAGGACTGGAATCAAAGCGATACTCAAAAGGAGGAAGGTGTGTGTGCACACATGTGTGTCACAAATCCATAATGAAGATTTACCCATTCTGATGAGTTAAATGAAATCAGTGTTCCAGCATGATCAGATGGTTGTAGGTGTGTTCATTTTTAAACATTGTTGAACATAGTCAGATGTACTCTAACAGTCCTCTGGGACGTACCCCGAGAGATGAAAGACAGTTTGTGTTGCATATTAGTTAAACACAGCTGCTGCATTGTCTAATGTGTAGTTTTTATAGCTAAAGATCAATAGCTGCTGGCTAAAATTGCTGTATTTTCTCGTCACCTAAACTTGGACTAAAACAGGACTGGAGTGGATGGAATAAATTGCGCAGTTCAGTCATGGAGTATTGACAAACGTTCTACTGTAGACAGCAGTGTCCTATTTCAGGCAATGTCACAGTAATATCCTTTAATTCAATACCCTGGATATTGTTATGATGTATAATGTAGCAGCTGCTGATCCGTGCTGTTTGAAGGACGCCGTCTCTTCACTTCCTCCGAGTGGATCGGTACACAGCCGCAGAGCCGCTGGCCTCGGGTGCCTGACCTTGTCAGAGCTCTGGTGGTTCAGCACTCCTCTGTGGTCGAGGATCTTGGGAAATTGGGTCGTACTGCTTCTGTGGTGCGTCCTGCATAGATGGCGAGGGAGATGGAGAGAGATTGATGGCACGGCGGACGTTGTAATTTACAGAGCAGTTCAGTGCTGCGGTCATAGTTCAATTGGCCCATGGCTCTGCTCTGAGCTGTAACATTTAAGCTGACTTTGTCACATGCTCTGAAATTTTTTCTTCGTTTTTTACCAGCAGCAGTATGTCAAATACACACCGGATGTGGGGTGCCAGTCCATCGCAGAGCACCTACCATCATTCATACCTAGGGGCAATTCAGTGTAGCCAGTCCACCTAATGGCATGTTTTTGGCAGGTGAAGGGAAACTGAGAACCTGGAGGACATGCACAGAAATTCACAGACAGTAACCCAAGCTCAGGGTCACTGTAGGGTAGTAACACTAACTGCTACACCACCCAGTCACCCAAAATGCTTGGTTTGGACAGGCCACCACTTAGCTTGGAGGCAAGCACTTTGCTCCCACAGTATGTTTAAACATTATTAGCTGAAAAGACTAATACTGAAAATTTCATTAGCTTGGTTATAACTCTGGCCATGAAAGTACAGTGTGCCATTGTGATTTAGATATTTGAAAAATTGCTCCATCACTTCGACAAGAACAGTGATCTTGGATTATAGACAGAAACAAATCTGTAAAGAAATGCATACTAAACTAAAGTTAGATAGGGCTTGATAGGGTTGCATCAAACTAGGGAGGGGTGAATCCAAAGATTTTAAATGAAATCTTAATTTAAAAGGCCCAGCAGGTTTCAGAAAGAGACCCAATGACTGAATAACATAATTCCTGAATATATACGCTGTGTCATATCAGCACTTTAAAAGGACCATCTCTGTAGCCGATAGTGGCATTGATTTCACCTTGAGCTTCTCCGGCATTCAGTTAGCATATCCTGGATGGCACATAGTAATTTTCAGAGAGCTTTACATCGAGCTTGTTAGATGAATCGAATCGATGATTAGTAGGCTGAGGTGTATCTGCGACCTACACACACACACACACGGGAGTCCTGTGGTATCTCCACAGATCCACATGGTGTTCTTCTGCAGCAGTGCTAGTCTGGGTAGGAGGAGGGGAATTCCTGTGTCTCAATATTCACATTCTGTTGTAGTGGGTGAGAGGACGAGGGCAAAGGAAGGGAAGTGGAGGGGGGAAAATGAAGGTTTTAACCTCTGCCTGCAAAACCGTCTTGGCCGATGAAAGGCTGATGAAATCACCAACGGCGTGCTTCATGTGTGCGCTCACTCTTCCTGTGCTCTCCTGTGCGCCTGTGTAATTACTCGGCTCTGAAATTGCCGGGTTGTGCACTCTCTCACAAAGTAGGAGACTGTCTTCAGTAACAAAGCCTCTCGCTGTCTACAAATGCAAAAGGAGAATCAATCATGGCTGCTTAAATTGCCCTGAGCTATTAGTTTCTAGCTCTTTCAGGGAAGCAACATGCCGCTGGACAGTAATGAGGGATCTAATGAGTGCCTTACAGTTCTCACTTTTTCATCGACACAGTGCTGCTGATGGAGCCAGTACTTGTTTGGGGTGAGAGCTGTTTTATTAAATGGAAAAAAAAATAAAAACTGTGAAGGGACTTTTTTTTTTTTTTTTTCTTCGTGAAGTTGTACTTTTGACTACAAGAACTGTACAAAGTCAGTCATTGTCATTCTATCTTAGATTACGATTAAGACAAGACATGCGTGATTGAGACCAATGAATCATGAATCGACTCTTCACAATCATTCTGGACACTTTCTGAAAGTCAAGCTCTTATTTCGTTTGTTACATCTTCCAGTAAGACCAGTATGTCTCCCAAGGAGCGTTCATTTTTATTAGTGGTGTGAAAATTGATTCGATTGATGATGAATTGGCTTTCAATTTGATTCCGAAGCGATTTTGTAAATTAAGATTCAGTTCGATTCAGTACACTGAACAGCAGTTTGGTTTAGCGGTTCAAACTTCTTTGAGAAATACACTGCTTGGCCAAAAAAAAGGTCGCTCTTTGGATTTAACTAAGCAAATACTTTAGAGCCTATGATTGAGTCATTATTGCAATGATTTGCTATGTTTTAGCTGGCAACAATTCTTTTAAACCTAACTGATGCAGTGTGTAGCTTCTCATTTCTTAAACAACTATGTCAGAAGAATTGTTGGCCTGCACCAAGCAAAGAAAACAACTAAGAGGATTGCTGAAGTCACTGGGATTGGGCTAAGAACTGTCCAACGCATTATTAAAACCTGTACAGAGAGCGGCGAACTGTTAACTTTGTGGAGGAAATGCGGTCGGAAAAAAATCTCGAATGATCGTGATCGAAGGTCTTTAAAACGCTTGGGGAAGTCACATCGTAAAAGATCGACAGTAGAACTCACGGCTCTGTTTAATAGTTAAAGTAAGAGCATTTCCACATGCACAATGTGACAAGAACTTACAGGATTGGGACTAAACAGCTGTTCAATCGGTGATTAAATCAGTCTAATCAGTGTGAGGCTAATCGGAAAAAATGACTTCAGTTTACTACGGAGCATAAAGATTGGATTTATGGAAAAAGCAATGGAAAAAGGTCATGTGGTCTGAAGAGTCCAGATATATCCTGTTCCAAATCGATGGGTGCATCAGGGTAAGACGGGACGCACATGAAGCGATGCACCCGTCATGCATAGTGCCTACTGTACAAGCCTCTGGAGGAAGTGTTATGATCTGGGGTTGCTTCAATTGTTCAGGTCTAGGCTTAGAAACATTATGCAGCAATAAAATGAAGTCAGTTCAGTACCTGAACACACCAGGTCGATGGAGTTTTATTTTTTTCTTCCCTGACGGCACAGGCATATTCCAGCATGACAATGCAAAGATTCATCAGATGAAAATTATGAAAGAGTGGTTCAGGGAGCATGAGGATTAATTTTCACACATGAATTGGCCTCCAAGTCCTGGCTTTAACTACACTGAAAGTCTTTGGGATGTGCTGGAGAAGACTTTACGGAGTGGTTTGAATCTCCCATCCTCAATACGAGATCGGCAGCTCTGGACGCAAATAAATGTTGACATCGCATAAGGTTGTCAAAACAATGCCATGATGGATGCACGCCGTAGTCAAAGCTAAAGGCAGTGCATCAAAATATTAGAGTGAATTTAGGCAGTGTATTTAAATGTATTCTGAAGGCATATTTCTGCATTACTGATCAGCTGAATTCATGAATCCGTTATTAGCCTGTAAATGGTACCTGGACCACTCGAATGCTGTATAGCCTCTCTGGTATGTAAAGTTGATTTTTACCATTAGGGATTCTGGGAGGAATTCTAATCAATGCATAAAAAAAAAAAAAGAATTATTACAACCTTATTTGCAATTCATTTAGCTGTTTTTGAATTTTTGCTCCATTTTGTTATTCTTTTAAGTTTTTACAACAGCCTTGAAAATAACCTTGCTTGAGTGGGTTCATGCTGACAGAATGATCTCAACGCTCCCATCCTATTTTCCTAGTTGAAAAGCACAGAACGGTTCCAGATCAAGCATTAGTTTTGGCACCTTGTATTTGGAAAAGGGCTAAACGACAGAGGCAGAGAATAGGTGTTCCTTGTTTCATAGTATTTCACTGTATTAAAATATAGATGTGATTAGGACACGGCTGTATGTTTTGCATGGCGTATTGTGAAAAGGTGTTATATATAATGTTCAGAAAACCATCACGTTGATCACCAGGAATCAAAAAGGATAAAAACATTTTTTAAAAAGACCCGGAGAAATTTGTCCTGGTTTTGTCCTGGTTAATCGTGTTATAATTGTATGGAACATGTTAAGCAGCATACCTAAGAGACACATCCGAGAGAAATTATCAGCCTTATGAAGGTCACAGAAAATAGTGCAGCTCAACCCGGCCCTTTCTAATGAAAAATATAAAAGAAGCTGTGGTCACAGAGAAAGCTGCTGCTGACTGTAAGTGGTGTATTAAAATGTCACTTGCTGTGCTATATCTAAAATTTCACACAGCATCCTTTGAGAGAGCAGATGGGCTTATTTCTGGCTCAAAGATATTTCACCCAAGTGATTGATTGAAACAAGGAATTCACTAAGTCTGCCCTTGCTAATACTTGAGAAGTTAATTATAATAATATTATATAATTTAACAAATTTAACAAAGCCAGGTCTTGTAGAATCTGTGCTGAGATAAGAATTGTATTGTTACCCGAGTATTTAGTTGCACTCATGGTTTTCATGCACTAGTGTTTTTTTTTTTGGTTTTTTTTATTACATTTGCCTACTATCAGCTGATGGTGGCATGCATCCATGTAAACATTGCCTTAGTGATAGCATTATATGTCGTACCTGTATGTAGTGTAAAGCTGTTATGTTGGCAATTGGAAGAAGATTATCAGGTTGAAATATTATCAGGCAGGACGTACAGTCACAGGCCCAAGAGAGCCACCTTGAAACTCATGCATGTGGAAGAGGGTGGATAGCACTTTTCTCTGAGTGAGAGAGGAGAGCTGGCTGGTGGGAGGGAATTGGTAGCTGGTCAAATTAGGGACAAAAAGAGGGAAATTCCAAAAAAAAAAAAAGAGCATGGACAGTGACTTCAAATTTAGCTCACTTTATACTTGTGAAAAATAACTGCTTGTGTTTCTTTCTTGTTTGATTCTGCATCACAGTACAACATGACAATAAACATGACTTTACGTTGACTTACCGTGGGGTCCACTTGTGCACTAGTGAAAATTATATAATTAACAACAAAGTTTCTTAGTATTTGGTACGCCCCCTTTTTGCTTTAATGTCAGTGTGCACTCGAGTTAGCATGAGCTCCACAAGTTTGTGCAAAATCTTATGATCCATTTTTGATCAAATCCCTCAAATCCAGATTTTCAGTGCGGTCTCATATTAAGAATTTACTAAATGTAAATTTATTTAAATTTTATCGTTGAACAACATTGACAAGACCAAAAATGAACATCCGGTACAACATGAGAGCGTGAACATTCAAATGTGGATTTATTTATTTTTGCCTTTGAATATGTAAATATTGTGAACATTCAACTAGTATACAGCAAAACTCCTTCTGACAGCTTTTTAATGAAAATGCGTTATGCCTAGTGTGTTTACAACGGGTGGAAATTTATTTTAAAAGTGGTTATACTGGGATGCATCATAGTGTATGTTATAGGAGGAAAAACAAATATGCAACACAATACATACTTCATACTTGTGTTATAATTGCATTGTGGTACTTAAAAAAACGGTTAAAAATGCAAAACAGTTTACATGTAGCTCGAGCCTGAGGACCTTTCATACATCATTCGGTTTCATGTTAATATAACTGGGCGGCTGTGGCTCAGGTGGTAGAGCGGGTTGTCCACTAATCGTAGGGTTCGATTCCCGGCCCACGTGACTCCACATACCAAAGTGTCCTTGGGCAAGACACTGAACCCCAAGTTGCTCCCGATGGAAAGTTAGCGCCTTGCATGGCAGCTCTGCTACCATTGGTGTGTGTGTGTGTGTGTGTGTGTGTGAATGAGACACAGTGTAAAGCTTTGGATAAACCACTTACCATTTATAACTGAACTATAACTCTGTCCAGATGCCATATCTTCCCATCACTAGGACCGCTTATAAAACCCAGGTGGACTAGCGAGAGGTTTTTTTTGTCTTGCTGCTCTGCCAAACGCTTGCCGTGTGGAACTACTGCATCCCTGCTGGCACATCACTGCACTTTTTCACTGATTTTTTTTTTTTTTTTTTTTTTTCCCTGACATCTGTTTGACTTGCTCCCAGAGGACTAACCGTTAGTCTTGCTGCATATGATGAGTCGTTTAAAGATTTGTCAGATAAACACTTCACTGCTTTTGAGTGTCTCTTGGATAAATGCATCGAGTTATTTTGCACAGATCCTCATACTGGCAGCAGTTTTCTTTTCTGAAGTCTGAGCCTGAACACCCCGTCAGCGAAGACAAAGCCGTGCTTGTATTCAGCATGTATTCCCCCAGCTTGGCTACACTTCCAAGCTCACCGGCCGTATATCTTCTGTGTGGATCAGATGGAGGTGGAGGGTAAACAGAATACGTGAGAATATAAGAAAGGTCTCTTGCTGACAGATTGTGAAGCAGCTGTTTGGGTTTCAGCCAGTCTGACAGATTTCTGGGAGGCGAACAGACGGCCGGGGTTTTGCTCTGACCCCGAATCAGCGTCCTCGTTTTCACTTATTGATGTATATGCCAGTCAGGGGTCCAGGGGTTAGGGTTCATACTCTGAGAGCGGTGATCAGTCTATTAAATATCACGCCTCGCCTGTGCACCAGGGAGACCACAGCACGTGCCAAGAGGTAATGGAAGTTGATTAAGGAAAGCTATCCTGAGGGTCAGAGATCTTCACGACATAATAGCTAAGCTAATCCTGTGAGCTGTGGACGGTCATGTGACCATCCACA
>JANDJT010000141.1:10976018-10996041 GCA_024331685.1 Stegophilus panzeri | reverse complement strand
CTCTCTCTCTCTCTCTCTCTCTCTCTCTCTCTCACTCTCTCTCTCTCTCTCTCTCTCTCTCTCTCTCTCTCTCACTCACTCACACTCTCTCTCTCTCTCTCTCTCTCTCTCGCTCTCTCTCGCTCTCTCACTCACTCACACACTCTCTCTCTCTCTCTCACTCACTCACTCACTCACTCACTCACACTCTCTCTGTCTCTCTTTGTCTTTCTCTCGGTCTCTCTTTGTCTTTCTCTCGCTCTTGCTCTCTCTCCGCCTCTCTCTCTCTCGCCCCTCCTCCGGTGCTTCCAGCCGCTCCTTTATCACTCTCTCCCACTAATTACTACATCCTCACAACAGCCTTGCCCCTCCCTCCTCCTCGTCACAATGTTTTAACAATCGAAAACATGTCCACGTTCTTCAGCAGGCTGCAGTCACTGTAGTAACTGTCTGCATCCCTCAACATTGTTTTCCGGCAAGCCTTACTTACTTTTTTTATTTGAAGAATGTTATATGATGAATGTTCCTATAATCAATTCAAAATACAGAATCTGTCACTTAAAATATAGAAACCGTTAGCCATACTGACTCATCACACGATTATTGAGCGCGGTTAACCCTTTATCACTGGTAGGAGAGCCCCTTTAGGAGAAATGACCCCCCCCCCAACTGAACTGGAAGATTTGATTGGTTTTTCAACCGAGTCAGACCTGTCTGTTATTACTTAAAGTGCTGGGTCACCGACTCAGTAGTTTTAAAAGTGCCGGGTCAAATGCCAACTCACCCCAGTTGCTCTGGCAACCCTGGTACAAGTGGAATAACACACTTCAGCCTGTGCCGTTATACGAAAATAACTGGTTAGTTCTTCTTACTTGCGCTATAAGGAGTCAATCCCTCACCAGCCTAAAAATACCAGCTTTAACTCAGAAGTCTCCTAACAGAAATCTTCAATCACAAACCATCTGCGGTTCAGTAAGAAATTCAACAAATCTGTCATGATGACGTGCTCTACCAAACAAGCGGAGAATCGATTGTGTCTTTGGGCAGAAAATGAAATCATGATTGCATTGCCATGTTTTTTCTTCCTCACCATCGGGAAGCCAAACATTTACAGTGTGTGGTTTTCATAACTGAAGCCAGGATGTGGAGATGCACTGTGGAGTACATTTTTGACTCATTACAAAGATCATTAATATCTCTTTTCATACCTTTACTGTTTGTGATTTTCTACTTTTTGTTTTTCTATGCTCACTCCTCTCAGACTTATTCCAACTTGTTGGAGAACGTGTTGATGCAATGGCCTGGAAATGAAGGTTGTGAAAGTGCTGTCTCAGTCATCGACCTGATGGCCAGATGAAGAGTTCAGACATGAGATGAAGTGCTTTAGTTTAGGTGTATTTATGAGTCACACGGGCAACCTGCTTCGATGATGAGTGCCGGATGTGGTTATGTGTCAGACACTAGGGGTGTGTGTGTGTCCTAGACACAGACGTGAGGAGTATTCCTCTCTCCTCACTTCTGTTCACACATGGCTGTGTGTTTGTGTTTCCATATGAGTCCGGAATGGCCTGCGTCCTTGAGGTTTCTGTTTAGAGGTAGGAGAGCAGCTAAAACAAAGGTCTTATCCCTTTTAACCTTTTGATTAATGATGTTATATAAGGTCGGTTTGGCTGATTGGAATTTTTGTGAGTTCTGTGTGTTTATTTGGAAGTGTTTCTTGACAGTGTTCTGGACTAACGTCAGTGTAACTAGGCTGATCATAACAAATGCTTGTATGCGCAAGAGTGGGGTTTTTGTTTTGGGTTTTTTTGAGAGGGAGAGAGAGAGAGAGAGAGAGAGAGACTGGGTTCATGAGGGCTGTTAAATTTGTTAAAAAATTTCAATCAAATTTGAATGAGGTGAAAGATTACTTTCATAACATTATATTGCCAAAGGCAGAGCACATTAGCATGAATGTCCTGCTATGCCTTCATTTCACACAAACCACATCACACTCTGTTTTTATCACAGTATCAGGAGTGTGTGTGCATGTCCTCTGTGTGTATGATGGATGGTGTGGCCTTGCTGCCTCATGGGAGAGCATTCCATCACTTCTCAAAGGAATGACGTAAGATCAGAATCGAATCTTTCAGTGTACAGCACACTGTATGTTAAACAAAACATTACAGTCTTAATCAAGACTTGATCTAAAGTGCCATAGTGTGATGAGGATAAGAACCTGGTCTGCTGCACAGTATATGTAAAAATCAGTGTTTCACTCCACCGTTTTTTTTGTTTTTTTTTTTTTGTTTTTTTTTAAAACGACGTTTCTCCTAAAGTGATGCGTGTTTAAGGTTTCATTCTTTATTCATAGGAGGAATAAAACTCTGCTTTATAAAGTCCCACACACGCTTGTGGTGTGTGTAATGCCAGACATCCCATGTAGAGAAAATGAGCAGTTGTGTTTGGACTTTGTGTATTGTTTTTGTAGTGTCACTAATCTATAATGCAGTGGAATGCAATGCAATGTTTTATCACTATGAGAGAAATGCTTGTGGAACTGTGTGGAGTGTCAGTCAGTACGTTTACATGGACAACGATAATCCAATATTAACCCGATTTAAGACAATACTCTGATTAAGAAACTACAATGTAAACAGCAATTTTTATTTACCTTAATCCGATTAAAGTCATACTCGAAGTAAACACAAATCGAATTAAGACATGTGGAGTATTCCTGTTTTAGTCGCATTATCGACATGTACACACCTTAATCACACACTTAACGCCATGTGGGAGTTTTCACCGCATTTTGCGACAGGACACGTACACACACGGCAGTGCTCAACCGTTTGACGGCAAATAAGAGATCACGGCTGTGTCCGAAACCGCGTACTTACCTGCTATATAGTAGGCGAAATACATGTATTTCAGCTACTATATAGTAGGTAAGTATGTGATTTGGGACGCAGCCCACGGCTTCGAGCAGTCGTCTATTTGCTCGTACAGCACGACAAATAATTAACTGAACTTGAAGCTTTCGTAAAATTAAAAATAAAAACACCCAAAACTGTATACGGTACCATAACGAAGACCAACTGTATGTCGATACGGGAAATTGTGGAGGGGACGGCATGGCGTGGGGGCGTAATGACGTGTGCCGTTAATCGATCCATGTTCTATAACATGTAAAACATGAACATGAATATTCTAAAAACAACTCTTGTAAACACCTTAATCAGAGTATTGTCTTATTCAGAATAAGGTCAATAATTATATTATTGCAGTCCATGTAAACGTAGTCACTGTTTCTGATATAAATGCTTAGAACCACTTCATTACTGATGTAGGCCTTGCACTTTGATCTATTTCGATCACACTCATACAGGTTATTAGAACCACATACATCCAGGAAGCTTTGAGTATACTCTTTCCCTAAACAGCAATTGGCAAATCCTAGCTTAGCAACTGTAGCTAGGCACAGGTAGCTGATATCAGAAAAGATAGGAAGAAAAAAAAAAATACTTATTTCCAAAGACAGGAACAAATATTAAACATTGTGGAGGACCAGCTTAAGATGATTGTCTGCTCTAAAATGTGACTAGCAAGCAAAGACTTTCTTTATTATTGTTAACGACTTGAATTTAGTGCCTTTATATAATTAAAACAAAGAGCACTGACTGCTTAATCACTGTTTGCTAGTTGTTCCTGAAAATATTTAGCAAGAACCAGTGGTGCATGCACTACACTTTTTCCTTAAAATGCATGTAATGAGAGATTTCCCTCCCTGCAGGTCAGGAACAATACTGCGCTTTTATTTCCATGTCGTCTACACGAATCTCTAGTTGATGAGGCTTCTCATGAAGGCTGGAGGCTTTACTTTCAGATATTATCCTTTTAGCATATTCATCCTGCTCTGGGATTGTGTTATGGATCCTTCAAAGGCATATTTGAGAATTATTGTTCTGCTTTGTTATAAACCTGCTTAACATGCTGGACTCAAACTTGTTAGATGAAGCAACAGTAACCAAGTGGGCGGTGCTTAGGGGTGTGTAAATTGAAATGCAAAGTAACCCATAGTAAGGCAAGGTCTTAAATCTTAAATTAGTCTGAAATAGTAATGATGTAACTAATAAGCACAGGAATAACCTTGTGGTACTAACTGTTTTTTTCTCTCTCTCTCTCTCTCTCTCTCTCTCTCTCTCTATCCTGAACAGAATATGACAGACACCTAGCGTACAGTAAAGGCATGGCGACGGCGTACCTGGAGCCCAGCCTGAGCCACGGCATGGGCGGGGGGGTCAAGTCTCGGCTCAGCGGTGGAACAGAGCGTTCCGCCCCTGCCCCTGACCGTGTCCTCAAGGTCATCCACCACTTTGAGAGCAAGAGTGAGCACAGTGAAAACAGCCCATGTTGCAGCAACATCCGCCACGGAGACGCCACCGATGTCCGGGTAAGAGAGCACGCACGGTGCCTTTCACATCAGAGAGTGGGGACAAATCTAAATGGAAAAAATTCCATTTAATTTACACTGCCTCGCTCTGACTCTGCGTTCACAATGGGAGCAAGACAATGTCACTAAACAGGTGGAAGTCATTCATGTTTAACAAATGAATCATCTTTGTTTTATAATTCTTTATATTCATAGTCAGGAGTCATAGGTTTTAAATCAGCTGGTGAGACTTGCTGATCTGTTAGGGCTTTAACGTGTTTGCCCAAAATAGACTAGTGTTGGTTTTTCATCATGAATAAACAGCTGTAATCGTAAAGAGCAAAAGTCTGTTTTTGGTACATTCTAACACTAGGTTTTCATTCAGAATTTTGTTTTTAGTGAGGAGACACTTGATTTAGGTTCAGATGGGTGGTTTTGTTTACATTCTGTAGACAAGTATGTAGTTCCTGCACTCTCCAGGTGCTACAAGGGAAACCATAGCAACAAACAGTAACTTGAGATAGGAATGCTATACTAGGGGCCAATGTAGAGCAATCTGAGCAACATGGAGCAAAAAAGTTCAATGCCAGTGTAACACCCCTTTAGACCTTGCACTAAATATGGCATTGGAAAAGAGTTGTTGGAATGGGGAAAACTGCATGTGGAATTGAATGGAATGGTATGATTGGAGTGGAAAGGAACAGAAAGGAATGGAATGGTATGGTATGGTATAGAATGGAGTGGAATGGAACAGAAAGGAATGGAATGGTATGGTATAGAATGGGACAGAATATAGTGGAATGGAATGGTACAGAAAGGAATGGTATAGAACAGGTGTATCCAATCCTATCCGGAAAAAGATGGTGTGGGTGCAGGTTTTCATTCAAACCATACTTTTGAATTGAAAAGTATGGAATGGTATTGAATATAATGGTATGGAATGCTATTTAATGGGATGGAGTGGAGTGGAATAGAATGGAGTTGAGTACTGTACAGTGAAATGGTATGGAATGAAATGGAATTAGTCTTGGAGGCAGTGTGTCAGGCAACATGAAGGCAACACACACACACACACACACACACACACACACACACACACACTCATACAAGAATCCATTACTTGATTGTTAATTATTTACCATGGCGTATGTTTTGGTGCATTGTCTTGTCAGTGTCCATCTTGGGAGGGAAAGTGCAGAAGAGAACTGGAGTCTGTGGAATCGGGCCACGTAGGACATGAATTATTTAATGTAATCAATAATAATAACTCCTCAATGTGCACTTTCCCATCAACTCAGTCTGCCCCACATCTAAACTGTTTCATAGACTTGTGTTCCACACAGCTGCAGTTTTATGGCACTCGACTTTCCTGGCTTTTGGGGGCTTTCCACTGCGGATAGTACCTGGTATCTGGTACTTTTTTTTTTTAGTACCACCTCGGTCGAGGTTCCAAGCGAGCCGAGCCGACACTAAATGTGAGCCACGCACTGAGGGAGTAAGGATTCTCCTTAACTAGTGGTTCTGTGTTGTGCCTGATTTAAATGTGTCATTTAGTACATACTTTGCGTACGGTAATATTCTATTAATTGAAACTTGTGTATCATTTATCTCATTACAGATAAAATTACAACAAAGGTTTCTGTCTTAGATTTTTAAATCTCGCTTGTTACCGATTTCCAAACAGGCATTTATTGAAGTCGCTCCTTTCACGGCTGAATCTAACTTATTTTACCTCCTTAATAGTGTCCATGTTCAGTGAACAGGAAAGGCGTTTGGAATGCGGCCTGACCGTGTATTTGTACAGGGCTTCGATAATATAACATTATTCCTGTGTGAAGGCGAGTGGAAGATGGCACCCACGATGAGGCAGCACTAAACTGCAGTGGATAAACAAGCTCCGAAAAGTAAAGCAAGCCATACCATGCAGTGGAAAAGTAGCTTTAGTTTTCTCAAGGTTCATAGTTTGTTAATTACAAGCTGAGATGACAAATGTGCATGCGTGAATGGAGGGAAACTGTGCTATACTCTGTGCCTTACCAGGTTAACGAATGTAGCAGAATACTTTGAAGCTCTAAGCTCTTGAGCTTCTGTCCCAGAACGTCTTACTTTCCTCCCTGAATCCCGGGATATGAAGTATTGAATTCATTAGCCACACTGTTTCCTGGCTCTATAAAAGCAAGTCACGTCTGTTTTGGAGCAGATGCTCTATTGATCAGCGGGCTTTCCATCCGCCGGGTGGATTAACATCTTGTTCCTCTTCCTGCGACAGTCCCTGATGGATTCTCACATGTCTCGTTTTCATCCGAGCCTTAATCAGAGCCTGTAATCGCACACTGCCACTGCCACGTCCACACAGTCTGTGTGCAACCTGTGGGGTTTTTAATCACCCTTGAAGATCTGCATATTTCACTGTTATATAATCCTTTAAGTGAACTTGGTAGGCTGGTGGCTTCACTGTAGGTAATCATCCGGCTGGATTTAAGCAGGAAAGGGAGTTGATTAGATGAACAGGGGAGTAACCTGGTTCCTGTAGTCATGCTCGTCTGAAAGAACTCGGCTCAGGTTGTCTCCTAATCTATATGCTTATTTGCAGGTTGTCAAAGCTTACACGTTCACAGTGTGGTGACGGTATTAGCCTGACGTTTGTGTCTGGCTGGTTTCTATATCAGTCTTGGTCAAAATTCCATATGGATACATAAACCCCTTCATTCCCCCCCATTACCTTTGGAAATCCTTATAGCACAAACTGTGCAAATATATTTCACTTTCGCCATGTGTATGTGCACACGCAGCATTGTTAACATAATCGATTTCATGCCTTATGTAAATCTGGAGGATTAAGAGCGACAGCCAAAACATCTCAGTCCGTCTCATTTCCAAGTTTAACGATTAGCGATTTCATGCACAGTGACGTCAAACGCACTGATTGGTTCTGTTTCTCTTTAAAACTTTGTCGTAATGATCTGCGTCTCAAATCAATAACACTGACCGTACGTTCATCCTGAGATGAAAATCCTGAGGACTGGTACACAACAACAGACCTTTTGGTAGGTTGAAGAGGTTTTTCACATTAACATTTTTTTAAATGTTTTTAAATGTTAACATTTAAAAACATTTCACAGCACATAAAGTGTTTGATATAAATGGATCTCTGTGGATTTTACACTTCATTCTCGACAGCCATGAAAGTATACAGCTTTGAGATTTACGACTCCAGAAGTTATATTGGTGTGAATTTTCCTTCAGGCAATGTAGAATTTCTTTCTGTACGACTGATGAATTTGTTGCATAATGGCTAGCTGTAGTTATGTATGTAATATTGTAATAATGTGAATTTTATGCTTATTTGATTTAGACGTTTACGACACGATTGTACATACAGAAAAGTGTCTGAGAGACTCTAAACTCGGCTCTGTCTGACAATTCCTACGGTACAAAATGCACAACACAATCCCACCAAGGCTTCACAAACTGCTGTGCAAATTGCTACATTGCCTGCAGCATGTAATGGGACTTTAATGTTTTGGAGGCTAATTGTTTTTATTCCTAATTAAGCAATACTGCAAATGATCGTGTTATTGTTTTATTCATGTGTTCAGTGGGAATTGAATACATGCTGCCTTCAAGTGCAGAAATGGTCATGATGATGGAATGTTTAATATAAACGTTATTAATATAAACACCATCCTGAAGAAAGTCCAGAATTGTCATTTAATCAGAGAAAGGTTTAAACCGATGCAAACAAATGGAACAAACATAGAAATGTAGGCTGTAGATCAATGCGTTTGTATACTCCCTAATTAGACTAATGTGTAACGAGTACCACCCTGCTTTCCAAGCACACACACACACACACACTCGATTCCACAGAGACATTAGACATTAACCTATCACCTAATACTTAAACATGAAATCCTGCCAAAGCCATGCCTGATTATCCATCTATGTAATTGGAGTTGTTCTGGTCTTTGGTGCACGTGCAGGGTTTTATTAATTTAGCTTTGCTGGGATAATTTATCTTCTATAATTTTGGGTTTGGGCTTATAATTGCTCAACTGGCTTCGCACTATTCTGAAATCAGTTTACTGTCATTTTCCTTTATTTATTCATTTTTTAATGCTTGTAGTTGCACAGCTTGTACCTGGTTCATGTTTCATTAATCCAAGTCTTCATGTACTTGAATGGCGTCAGTCTGCATTGTTTGTGAATAATTCCTCATCTTATTGGATTAAAAGTGTGGTTGGAATGTTTTAAGGGGCTTTTACACTGGCAGTTTAGTCTGAAACGGAGCACGTTTTGCATGAAAAATTCGTAACGTTGCACTGGAACTGTGCCGCGATTCCTGTGAATGTGGACGCAACTCGTACCCGGGTCCGCACTTGTTCAGGAAGTGAAGTAACCCGTCATTAATAATTACCATAACCGTAATCATTAGTTTCCACAACACACATATACCATGAGTGGCAGGGGAACGAGGAAGAGGAAGAGGTACACTGCTGCTTATAATGTTTGCTGTGCATAATGGCACCAAAATAATAAAAATAAAAAAAGACAAAAATATGGTGAGTTGCGTTGTGTTCTCCATGCGCGTTTATGATGACATAAGATGCAAATGCATTTACACAAATGCATAGAATCGTTCGATAGAATCAAGTGGTGAGTCTAGACCAATGCTGAGGCGGGTACCGGGAACCATCGCACTCGGGTTCATTTTACTATACTGAGAAAATCACAGAAGAACTGTTTACTTACCGGGGATGGAATGCAATCAACAAGCATTAAATGGATATTATACCATAATTATACCATTGTACTGTAATAATAACGTTTTAAGAAATTAACGTTACCAAAGGTGTCCTTGGAGTTTTATCTGGTTAATTAAACTTTCCCAGAAGTTTTACCCTTGAAATACTAATCCCATATCTAAAAGGGCATATCGTATTGATTTACAGCTTCATTTACAAATGCGTCTGAAAAATTTCCTTTTTTTTTTTTTTTTTTTCTTTCTTTCTTTCTTTCTTTCTTTCTTTCTTTCTACCATGAGTTGAGTTTTGAGTTAATGGAGTCCTGTTCTTTTCTCAGTGTCAGGAATTGTTAGAATATTATTTGTCAGATTCACTCCTTTACCTCAGATTTAGTAGATGTTTTGGTAAAAATAAATAAATAATAATATATTTTTTAAAAAAAACCCCAATAATCTAAAATCACTAACTTTGCTGACCCTAAGGTTAGGAGCATTTTATTATATGTTTAATGTGTTTGTAAGTGTGACTAGTCTCTTTTGTAGACATTTTGTATAGGAAAATATCATTGCAAGATGTATATCATCTTCCGCAAGAAAAGTTTGCTTGAGCATTTCACTGCTGTTCATTCACAATTCAGATGGATTTTTCTCACTTTTAGTGGAGATCAGATTACTTCTCAGAGATGCCGGTGGTCTGAGTGTGTCATTACAGTGTGAAACCGGGGCACAGTCGGACCCCGGGGATCTGCCATGGTGAAGAAATGTCATGAATATGCCATGGTGTGGAGTGTTTGGTCTGAGCTGTCAGTGTCGATAGAGATCATGTGTGTGTTTTCAGGGAGAGGCTCTGCAGTTAGTGCTACTGTACCAGAGATCCAGACACATGTGAGAAAGAGCAGCAGGCTTTCACTCCGATACGAGCTTTCTCATCTGACAGGCACACTGGAGGTGAAGGTTGAACAAGCTCCAAATGTGATGCTGTTAGACTAGACTCGAGAGCTTTTATATCGCCTGTCAGGTTTTCAGTCCATACAGCCACTTTGATTTATTGAGAGCAGTCAGTCAGGCCAGGATTTATTTTTCAGCAGTAAGCTTCCTTGTGGATTATCTCTGGTCCTGCCCCAGTGACTGACTGCTGTAGCGTGTAATGTGGTCAGGAAGGAGGCAGGGTGAGGTAGCTGTGAGCTTATTGGAGCAGCACAGCGTGTGGGCGTTCAGTCCTCATCAACAGCGAGCTCTACATCAGCCGACCCGACTCTCTGGAGCCAACAACAGAGCGATAGTGTCACTCACTCGGTCAGCCTGTTCGTCCCCGAACTCAGCTTTAGTACGGGTGATGTCATCTCGTGTGATGTCACCCACGTCGCTCTGTGAGCTGGTGTATTTCCAGTACATTAAGGGAACAGCAGTGTTTCTCGTGTATATTACGTTAATTCTCCTGTAGGTAGATATTGGATTAAATATCTGATACGATGTCACACACTCGCATCTGTGACAGGAACTCGCTTTTTTTCATGGATATTTCACAACATTAAATTTAGTTATAAAAGGATAAATAGCATGTCATCCTTAAATACATACACATTTTAATCGTTGGTAAATTGCTTTGTTATAAGACGAAACATTACTGGAAATATTCTCCAATTTCAATGCTAACAGTATATATCAACACGTTTATGGAAATGGAAATGCATCATTCATTTAAATTTAATTTAAATCATAAAATTTACTTGAGGTATTTTACAAACGTAACCATTGCGCACTCAGAATTTAGTTAGTTGTTTTTTTTTTAATGTTCTTATAAGTAAATAAGTATAAATCAGCGAATTAAAAATAAATTTCTGTGAATTATCAAGAGGTACTTTGCTATAAACCAGTCCAACAACAGCACATGTTCCTAGCATATGTATCCTATTTAAAAGAACTATGCAAATGAATCCAAACCAGTTGTTTTCCAGTGCAGCTATTCATCTTCATTTGGTTTGTTTGGATTTCAGAGACCAATAGTCAAAATGGCGTAATTATGATTGTTGTAGCTTGGTGCTGTGGCTGTGCACAGCTGTCGGTCATATGCTATTGTGCACGGGATTTATTTTTTTGGGATATGTCTCTCAAAAAAGAAAAACATAAACCAGCCGTAAAGCATGTGCTCAACAAATTTTCACCAGTGTCATTTTAATATATAGTTGTATACCACTCACCAGTATCTTAAGTAATAGTGTTAACCCAAGTGTGTGTGTGTGTGTGTGTGTGTGTGTGTGTGTGTGTGTTGGTTGGTTGGGTGGTTGGTTGTTGTTTTTTTTTTTTTTGGCTTCTCAGGGGATCATACAGAAGATCGTGGACATCCACAAGGTGAAATGTGTGGCATGTTTCGGCCTCCGCCTCAGCCACGTCCAATCAGGCGAGGTCCACTGGCTCCACCCCGACATGGGCGTGTCCCACTTGAGGGAGAAATACGAGCAGAACCGATCACAGGACGAGTGGAGGTGAACAGCATGCACAAATCTCACGTTCTCCATGACATCCATGACACCTGCTAGGAAAACACTGTCTATGGTGGATCATTTGTTTAGGAAATGGCGAATTTTAATAGGGTTTAGCGTCACTGCTCTCCTGTGAACTGTCCTGGTCAGTCAAAACTTAACTTGGAAAAGGCACACGTCATTTTTTTTTTTTTTTTTTTTTCCCCCCCTCGTGTTGTTTCTTGTTAGACTGTAAAGTCTTAAAAGGGGGCTTTTATTTTTTGTAAAGCAAAATAGAAGTATTTTAAATATATTTTGCAGAATATTTATCAACTCCAAATTACTGTCATTTAAACACTTGAATAAAATTTGACGGGTCAAGTTTGATCAGCAAATCACAAACTTTTTAACTTCTTTAAGATGTACGCTTCTGCTTTGCATAAAATGCTACTTCTATTTACACAGTACAATAGTTTATGCACATTAGCTAAGACAGCTATCTAAGCACAGCGCCGCACATTATTACTGTGTTATTACTTTGTATTCTAGCTTCGTATTAGACAGGAATAACTGGCCAAATTTGCTAGCTTGCTAGCCAATGTTATGCTAATTACTAATCTGTGTAATTAAAACCAGTTTGTTAGCAGGCTGGCTAGCTAGTCAATTTGCCTAGTGGTTTTAACCATTTCATGTAGTAAGTGAAGTAATATAGACTGTTTGTATATTATAGACTGTTCCCCTTTAGTGATGTGTGAAAAGAGAGGTGCAAAACGAAAAGACCCGCGTAGCCTAGCAACCTGAAACTGCTTGGTTGTAATCTGACTGAAGAATCTATTAACTGTTTTCTTTAGGAATTGTTTTGACATTTCGCTAAAACGTTGTCCACTTATTATTATTGATTAGCACTAAAAGACCGTGAGTGCTATTCAGCTGAAACGAACACTTGTGAAATGTTGTAACTCTAGATGATCCTCATGGCTCTGCGTCCTGTCAGTGGCTAGATGATTCAGTGCAGTGTTTGAACATGCAGTGATGTCTCATTAAAACTCGTAATGTTTATACTAGAGAGAAATCGAAGGCATACAAGTCTCTTACAGTTTTGTTCTTTGTGTGCACGTTCAAGACGTTGTTGTACTGGACGCTGAAAGCCCAACTAAATACACTCATTTATAAGCTGAACAAAGTTAGTTAGTTAAACATGTCCATTATAGGCAACTCCTCAATGTGAACATCAGCTAGCTAGCTATCGTCAGTTTCCTGATGTAGATTTTACGTGAGCTTATGTAGGTTTGTTAAAGCAGTATAAATTAATGTTTGCTTACTAGAAAGCTAAGCCTGTTGTATTCTTAGCCTCGAAATGTCACTGATATGATGGTGAGCTGAGTTACTCTGACCAGTTAGCCCTCCTACTTGCCTGTAAGCATAACCATCTTCTTCTGTTGACGTGGAAAGCTGTCTGATTCCGTAATACGCAGTAAAAACATCTGTGTTTATGAACGCTTTACCGATTCTGATACCTAACAGCACAACACATTATAGTAAACTAATAGGCTAACTTTTAAATAAAGCAAAACAAAAGAAACAGTATATTATGGGGTGTGTGCGCGCGTGCGTAAATGTATCCCATCCTCCCCTAAGATGAGTAGCAGTCTTCCCTCGTCGTCATGGAGATTTAGCCGGCAGTTGTGGCACTGCGGCAGACAGGGAGTTGTAACTGAAGTGTGTGTGTGTGTGTGTGTGTGTGTGTGTGTGAATTTTGAATGAGGGTATGGAGACATTACTGCTCAGGGAGTTTATATATTAAATATATATATTAAACTGAAGTGCTGAGGGTACTGTTGTGAGCAGGTCTGTTATATTGAGCACACAAACGGAGCATTGAGTGTAACTACATGGTTTGTTTTTACAGCACCTGCGCCAACAGCGTTGCCATTGTAGTGCACTGAATAGTGATCAGTACTTAAACTGTCACTGGACCAACTGGACGATTAGGTCATGGCGTACACGCACCATCTCACAGATGGCATTTTGTACATCGTCTTCTCTCGAAAACCACTTCAGACAATGTACCGTTACTGCTGCCCAAACTGCACTCACTCAGGCTCTGCTAGCCAGCTGTACCTTCTTTTCACCCACCTCAAATCAGCCATAACACGCTTCGTTAGCTTTACCGCACCTCAGAGAGTCGGGAGCTTAAAAGAAAACAAGAGAAAGGGGTCGTACTCTGCTGATGATTTAAAGACGTATCGTTTCCATGCCACTCAGGACTCGGCTTTATCGTCGAGGGCTTTGTTTGAACTTTGTTTGAACACACTTTTACCGTGTTGTTAAAGCAGATGAGGAGCAGACCGCTGATCACGAACGCCACTGTTACCAAGTCTAAACACGAGGGTGCAAACTGAGTCGGAGAACACCATTAAAGAGAACCTGATGTCATTTATAAGAGAAAAGCAGGGCTTCGGTTAAGCCATCAGAAATGTTTTTGCTTTTCTCTCAAAACTGACGTCATTGTGTGCTTCATTTCCCTGCTTGTGTTTTATCTGACTGTAGCTAATAGGAACATAAGGAAGATTTATTATTTTTTTCCCTGAAAAAATTCAATAAATATAGCTCATCTTATCAAATATGCCGTTTATTTCCTCATTATGATGACTGTAATTGTGTTATTTGTCTGGGATTGATATCTAACTTCAAATACCAGTCCGTCATCTTTAACACGCTTCCTCTGTATGATTTTGGAGAAAGTCGTCACCCAAGAATGCTGTTCTTCAGGTAGGAATAACAAGCCCGATGTGTTTCAGTCTGAGTTCCAGACGCATCAGTGCACAATCTGCTAGTACTGCAGAAGTGGAGTAATGCTTTGTGTTGGATGTTTTTGTTTTGATTTTGTTGGACTTGCATGCATAATTTTATGTTATTCAATTCGTGTGGCTTTTTTCAAAATGTGCGATGCAACTTGCAGTTTTTTTTATGCTTCTTTTTGTGTGTAAAACTACTTGAGTTGGCAAAATTGCAGTTGCACGAAATTGTTTTGCACGGTCTTTCGCAGTGATGTTTGTTGGTAGATGAGACCTTTTAGCTGTACTCATGTTTAACAGACATGAATCGACGAAAGCTTTGACGAATCAAATGTGCGTTGTGATGACGTCACGTGATGCCTCTTGGCCCAAATCTGTGGAAAATCTGCGGTAATTTTGAAAAATTGCAAGCTCCTTCAAATATTGCGAAGTTTGCTTGATTTCGTGTTCATTTCTGCGATCGCAAAGTCGAGAAATCCTGGAGGGACAGGCAAATTGATCATGATATTTTAATAAGCTGAATTTACAGAAACAATAATTTCCTGGTTTAGATCCTGCCTGACAGACCGGTTTGTTAGCATTAATTGTGATTCAGAGTGTGTAAACAGACTGTATGGTGTCTATGCTTTACTTCTATGCTGAAAATGTTATGTTATGTTAATGCATCGTGATTCAGCCAGATTCAGCAGCACGGTTCCACAAAATGAAATCATGTATTATAAACATAAAAGCTCTGTTAAAACAAAAATACTGAACTTTGCCTACAATAAGGTTGCTGAATTCACTCTAAACCTGAATTATTCTGCTTCCTCCTCACATAATTTATCATTCCTTTCCAGTTTTTTTTTTTTTTTTTTTTTTTTTTTTTTTTTTTTTTTTTTTTTTTTTTTTTTTTTTTAAATCAAATGCACGTTTTTGTCACTCAAGGCCCTGGGGGTGCGCTCAGATAAAAAGGATAAGTCGGAACATGAAAACACCGTCGATGAGTTAGTGCTGACACAATGCTTGTTCGAGAAAACAAACCCTCCGGGCAACGTATGTTGAACTCTGAAGGCTGTCTGAGCATATCAAGCAGGTGAGGTCATTATCCAGCAGACTGCGGTTACATTCAGATGCAGGAGAAACGTCCGGAGAAGTCCCCTCAGGACGTCTTCACAGCCACACATGCTGCTCAGTTTTCCATAGGTGTTGACGGGTCTTTGTCTCGTCTTGGTGTGGTTGGGTGGAAGCGTGCCATGCAGGCTTGGAGACCTCGGGGTTAAGGAATGATGTCATCGCCAAAGGACAATGTGCTTTAATCTCAAAGGAGCATGAGGTACCTATTTAGACTTCCCCTACTTCCAGCCCCCATAGGCTTAAGTGCTGCACTGCTAATAGTACCAAAATGGACTTATTTATTGTTATGATGTCCCCAGTTTAAGTGGGCATCCAGGGATGATTACATCACCTTATGTCCTATCAGGTTTCGACCTCAGTTCCATTCCGGTATTAAAGCTTCACCATAGTAGCTCATTAGATTGTTAGATTGTAACCACAGCAATTTGCCCACGGTTACATTTTTAAAATTAAAGACTAAAACGTCATACTTTTTTTATCTGTTTATAGTTACAATTAATGTAGTTGTGCAACCACAAGATAGTTCCTGTTACCTCTTCCAGGCACAAATAGTCGTTCCTTCATGTTCCTTTCTTCACTTTCTCTTGAAGTTAATGACAGGAAGAAAATGCAGTTTGTCGTGCACAAGTCCTCTGTCCCGAAGCCTTTCCCATAGCCGATAAAAGCTTTATAAAGCGCCGACACTGGAGACTCCTTCCATGAATCATAAACATCTCCTAACAGAAGACGTTTTTCTTCGTTAGATAGCTTTTCTTTTTAATCTGTTTATTATTCGGCTTGGATTATGTTGCGCATTTGCTGTACAAGTTCGTGTATAAGTTATTATAGAAATGACAATGTATCACGATAAACTCAATAATATTCTAAACCTGTGATCTGACTCAGAGCACGCACTACTGTCGGCTCCTTCTGACCAATCTGACTGAAGAATTCAAACACACTGTGGTGTAATACATTTTAAAGCACAGTTAGAGTTCACGCAGTGGCCATGTGGCAGGATAATATAATCTATTGAACGATGCATCAGGATTCTGCTGTGAAAGCTTCTGCATTAATGCAAAAATGTCATGATCTTTCACATCATAAGTGATATGCATTTGTTCGGAGTTCTACACTATGGGATAATGTTTAGGAAATATTTTTAGACTTGTTTTAGGTGGTTTAAACCTGTTCATATTAAAAAAAAAAAAAAAAGTGTGTATAATTTTCAAATGGATTTACATGAACCCTTTCGTAGTTGAATGTGTTCCATAATGAACGAAACTGATGGTTTCATACTGGAAAAGTGCCAAGTGGTCCTACTGGGGAAAAAAAATAAAGGTAGAACAAGAAGCCTGAAGAGAACAGTGAAGTGTCTGTTTTTCAGCAATAATTGTCCGTTCTTGTGCTACACTCTCACCACGTGAGCAGCACCAGAGGCATTCATCATGGCTGAGACTAGGGTTCTAATCAGAGTAACGGGGGTGATGGGGGTGTTGAGAGAATGGTTTGGTGTGTGGAGCCTCAGCAATCATCGGATTGGCACGAGGCAGCAGAGGGAACACCAGAGTGCACTTATCACCGAGCTCTCTGCCAAAGAGGGATCAGTTCTAATGAATTACACTGCCAAAGAAATGAGACAGAACCCACATACACACACAAGCTTTCATTACACACACTCTGACTGAGTCACTCTTGCATGCACACACACTCACTTTTGCTGACACAGATTAGGTAAGCCGAGCCAGATCGTCTCCTCTTGTCTGTTGTACTTTACCTCTCTTATGGAGAGTAATGACTGGAAAACCTTCAGCAAAAGTCTCTCTCTTGCTCGCTCTCACACACACACACACACACACACACACACACACACACACACACAGTCCTGGCTGCTGCTGGTGTAGCTAGTAATATTACGTTTTCCATTGTTTTTGGACTCTGAAGATTATTATTCCTAACGGCCCCTTGGAAAAGTGATATACCACACCATATACTGTTGTTCTAAATGGTAAATTCTGAATACAGACTGCTGCCACCTGGTGGTATGCCGAGTTATTTCCTCTCATACAGGTGCTAAAATACATGTATGCTGCATTTGACTGAAATGAAAAGAAAAAGCCCCCTCAACATTGAATTCTTACTTCCTAACTTGGCAGGGTCTCGTCAAGTCCTGAGTTCGCCAAGCGACGTTAAATCCACATGACTGCTCACAGCATTAACTGTAAACAAAGTGGCATTTCTAACCTTTAAATGTGTGTCGTTATACTGTATATATTAGTATTTGCTTTAGATCAGTCAACATGCAGATGTCTTATTAAATCTACTAAATCTATAACGCAGACTATACAGTTTTGAAGCGCTCATACATCACCAATCACAGCTAGCTGGTTAGCTTCCGAGGTATGTCGAAGGCAGCAGTAGCATCCAAGTGCTTGGGGCAGACTTGGACTGAGAGGTAAAGTATAATCCCACCCACAACTATTTCGATTAGCTGTCCTCAAAGGGATTTGTACAGAATGACATCTTCTGTAGTAATATGAGAGCGATGAAGCGATCATGGATCAGACAACCGGGTTCAGGATCTTTTATTAGCAGTGGAACTGCTTTGGGATTATATTGAACAATATAATGCAGTATAAATAATATGCTTTAAGTCCAATAATGTGTAAAAATGCAGTGTGCAAATGATGCAGTGGTTATTGTACCAGATACATCGTGGATAATTATAAGAAATGGTTCAGTGCAAGAAAAAGTACAGTAATGAATATCAAGTGAATGTTTTGTGCTGTTACATTGAGATTATTGTTATTGCAGTATAGCACACTTATCAGAGAGCAGGGAAGTGGTTCTGGTTTAAGGGGGTTATGGCTTGCGGAAAGAAGCTGTGCTGATGTTGGCTGGTGCAGGACTTCTTACTTTTATTCTTAGTTTGTGCTGTGAAGGGAAATGCAAGATGAGAGGGTGGTGAGGGGTGATTATTTTTGCACAATGCATTGCTGTTTATGTAGAGATGAACCAGATGGAGGTAGACGATTTTGAAGACTGAATCACCGCTTGCCTTTTTCATTCACTGCATCACCATGGATTCAGCTGAGATTGAGCGCTGTAATCATGCTTGTGCCTCTGCTACTTTTGACTAACTCTGTTTACTAGTATCTCGTTCATGTGTCTTTTTTTTTTTTTTTTTTTTTTTTTCCCCCCTTATTTATTTCACATGTTATAGATTAGAGTAAGGCTTAGAGTAGAGTATAGATTAGTGTATAGATTAGAGTAAGGCTTTCAGCTTGGGACAGGATGGAGCCTTCCCTACACCAACCTAGGTTTAATAATATAATTATCTACTCCTCCACATTGTTATTTCTGGCAGCGAGTGGGGTCACAGGCCAATCTGAGTCATGAGAAACCAGGAGGCTCCACTGATGCATCGTTAACGATTTAGTTTAACAACTGTAGTAGAAATGTCCTTCACCTAACCTAACCGTTTTCACAAGCAGCTGCCGTTCCGTTGTTTTGTTGTTGAGTGAGCGGAGAAAAGCACACCAAAACGTGAAATTCTATCCACCACTTTCCTGTCAGCGCTCCCTGAAACCCGCTGCACTTTTTCACCATCCCTCCTCTCATTGTCCCTCTTTCAGGTATGAGCTGCGGATCCGCTACCTGCCAAAGGGCTTCCTGAATCAGTTTACTGAAGACAAACCGACGCTGAATTTCTTCTACCAGCAGGTGGGTCAGCAGAGAGACAGGAAGGAGAAGACCTTTTCAGCAATAAGATGCTCTGGCTAGTTCTGTAGCTGGTGCTTAATCTGAAGCAGTTCAGCGCTTTTCTACTGAAAAAGATCCAGTTCAGGCTGGAGAGTGGGTTGTGTTTCAGTACCAAACTGCTGCTGGTCTGGGAACAAGAATCGGGTTTGCAGGTGGTGTCACTTCATCACTACGACAACTAAGTCAAACTACTTTCATCACAGGCATTAAACAAAGACATGAACATGTATATTTATTTTAAATGGCAAAATTAATGTTGCAATCATGGATCAGTGGTTCAAAGACTTTTTGCTGGAAATTGCTAACTAAATAAACAGGAGCAATGTTGCTAATGCTAGCAAACTTGCGTTAAGCAGATACACGTTCAGAATAAAAGCAAAAAAGGGGAAACATCTATCAGTCTATTGATATTTCTGTTCTGCTAAAGTATTTGGATGATGAAATAGGTTCGCACGCAAATGTGAAACCTGTAAAATCCTTCAGTTATCCATGAAATCTGATTATGTAAAGGTTCGACAATGAAACCAGTGAAAACTAGGAATGAGAAAAATAAACGATTCTTAGGTTTTCTCTGTATAAATATTTTCTTGTTTGTGGTGAATTATATATAACATAAATCATAATATTTTAGGGGTGCACGGTGGCTTAGTGGTTAGCACGTTCGCCTCACACCTCCAGGGTCGGGGGTTCGATTTCCACCATGGCCCTGTGTGTGCGGAGTTTGCATGTTCTCCCCGTGCTGCGGGGGTTTCCTCCGGGTACTCCGGTTTCC
>JANDJT010000141.1:10955744-10975918 GCA_024331685.1 Stegophilus panzeri | reverse complement strand
GTACCCCGCCTTGTGCCCGATGCTTCCTGGGATAGGCTCCAGGTTTCCCCGTGACCCTGAAAAGGATAAAGTGGTATTGAAGATGGATGGATGGATGATATTTTAGTTTTGCTGGGTTTTGCTGACAAAATATTAGAGAACATTTTTATAAAAAATGAGCGTACAAGCTTTTTATATTTGATATTTACAGAAAAAAAGACAGTGTTTACCAAGGATTAAGAAAAGAAGTGTGTTTTAATGCCTAATCTGTGATCTAATTGATGAGAGTTGTACAGTGACGTTGTGATATAGTTCGTGTTGAAATGGCAACAATATGGTCTTGTCACCCAGCTTTATGTTGAGCCTAGTGTTTGTTCATGATGATATAATCATGCTGGAATAAAATATTGTAGTTTAGAGAAATCAGAAAAGGAATGTCCATCGAGGTGCGTGAAAGAATCTGTTTCCGATCACATCATGGCACCCTGAATCCAAATCCAATCATGACGTCTCTGGAGATTCCTACTCCTAATGAAAACGTGCGCTGGTTCTCAAAAACAAGCACCTGCTCACGCAGCCTGTCACTTGAGGTGTGTGTGTGTGTGTGTGCGTGTGTGTGTGAGTGAGAGAGAGAGAATCCTGCGGTTATGTAGTGTAATAACTGAGCCAGAACTGTGGATGGTGCTGATCCATCATGTGTGTGGATTTACACTAAGGGATTTAAGATGATATAGATGAACAGGCATGAAATGGACAGCTCCCTCTGACGGATGGAGGTGTGCGCCATGGCGACCGGGTGTGTGTTCAATCGATTTATAACACAGCGCTGTTATATTCTCCATTCTCGTTGGTCAGCATGGAATTGAGATCAGTGTTAACTGTAAGGGAAACCTCAGGCTTATATTAATGCACTCCTTCTTATACGCTGTCGTTTCTGTCGCAACAGTTTACACATGGATTTGTACGAAGGACACTTCTCAGACTCGAAACAGGCTCAAAAATACGTGCGTATTCAGTCATTGTGTGGTGAAGTTTTCAGTAAGGAGACGTTTATTTCGCATCTATGGAAGGAGTCTACCATGTCAGCGCGCTGTGGAGGCACTCTGAGGTAAAGCTGTAACTTAAAATTTCACGTGGAAATCTTCGGGATAGAGGGCATGGTGGTTTCTTGGTAACTTGACATGCTGCTTTTTTCAACTTCAACTTCAAGAGAGGTAAAAAAGGTCGGTGTGAGAGTGACTTTTAAGTAATAACAGGAACTGACTATGCAGATGTCCATTAAATATGGCCATAAATGGAGCAAATGCGTGATTTGATCAATTAAAATTGTTACTATTGGTAAGATGCTGTGGTGTAAGAGTAATAAAACACTTCAGGACGTGTTGTTGTTATTATTATTATTATTGGAATCTAATCAACTTCGGTACGGTAACGGTAACTCTGCTTTGCGTCAGGACGCATTGATTATTTTCCTACAACGGCACACCCCAAAATGTTCTACTCCTTACATAGTGACCCAGGCTAGTATGCTAATGACTCCAGGCAGGACAAAGTTTTACTGCACCATGTGGAAGCAATGAATGAAGTATCAACGAAGGAATTATAACGAGGAGAGCTAACGTGATTTCATCCGTTTCGTCTAGTGAACTCTGCAGAAACAAAAGTTCAGCATGTGTAAAATCAGCTCAGCACATCCATCATGTGAACAATAGGGGTTTGTTACGGTTACATGTCTCTGGCAGCTCTGCAGCAGGTATGTCCAGCTTCATTAAACAAAGCCTCTGATAGAGTAATGGTGCACTGTGGGGTTTTACTGGATGATGGGTTACCATGTCTCTCATTTTGAAGCCTACAACCTACAAACACGCCTGGTCTTTTGTCTCAATTAGAGCAGCAAACATCTGCTCTTTTTAGACGGACTCAGTCCACATGGCCGTGATTTGCAATCTGGCTGTGTCTACCCTGTGGCTCTATTAATCCTGTATTTTTTTTATTATTATGAAATCTGCACTTTTATTGCACAATGCAGATGTATGTGAGGAGCAAGGAATTGCTTAAAGAGACTGACTTAAAAAAAAAAAAAAAAGATTGACTAAAGAGAAATTGATGAATTAATTGCACTTAAATACATATTGTTAGTCAAAGCTCTGAGTTTCACAGTACTGTACTCTGACAAATAAGACACTAGTTTTGTGCTTTAAAGTCACACACAAAAAAAAAAAATGAAGTGTGTCTCTTTCTGTCTTTTTTTTCAGGTGAAGAACGATTACATGTTGGAAATAGCCGATCAGGTCGACCAGGATATCGCTCTCAAACTGGGGTGCCTTGAGATCAGGTGGGTTCTGCCTTACATTGCTCTTCAGCTTCATTATTCAGCATTAAATAATCACTGAACTACATTACGAATTCATCTGGGTTCATTTGTCTCTCTGATCTCTTCAGGAGATTTTACAGAGAAATGAGAGGAAATGCTTTGGACAAGAAATCCAACTACGAGCTGTTAGAGTGAGTACTTTTACTTATTGAACACTGAACATCGCTCAGCTCACACATGCAGTCAGAGACTCGCGCTGATATATTCACGAGTGTTAAAAAGGTTGTCTACAGTTCACCTTTTTAAGACGAACCTGAAACTAGCCTCTGAAAGCCCCGAGTGTTGATTTCTGTCCGTCAGAGGAAGGAGCAGGAAGTTATCCCAATAACAATCATCAGAGCTAATGATTGCATTTCTCTCTGCCGCAGAATCTTCTTCATTATTAGCTACTGGTCGAATGCTGTGAAGGTGGACGGTGAATTTAGATGTTTCGGATTCATAGAAGAACCTTTTATCGATCTGTCTTGCCAGTTCCTTTCCTCAAAGTGCTTTTCTGAATTCCTAAAATCAAAATCAGTCCAAATCTGAACTTTAAGACTTTTGTTCTGCCTCATTTCTCTACAAAAATGAAATTATGTTCAGGGGTTTGTCACACCATGACATTCTTATTGAATTATAGCGAATGTTTAATTTTTACTCTATCTCATGTCCCTTTTGTACTTAGTCTTTATCATGCTGAGTGTTGGCGCAGTCCTGTACGGTGTTGTAGTCCTGTAGAGCTTTGATATAGAGGTGAGGTTGATTAATGAGGGATGATGGTGATTTATTACTGGCTGTGACTGTGACAGCTACAGTATTGATTCCACTCAGGGACAAAATAAAGTGGTTGTGTTCAGAAATGCTGAAGGGCAAACTGGCTAAATAGTCACCTTTCTAATGCTATTTACCAATTAGCCGCTGGCACTCGGTCCCATTCCCTAACAAAGCCTAGTAATTAGGGAAAAGAACTGTTTTCCACAGATGCTAATGATAGTGCCGCTGTTCAGTATTCTTCCCAGGATTCCTGGGGTTGTTGTCTGTATCCAGTGTTTACTTGTTAGTCCATGTGTGATGATGAGATCCACATTCTGCATGCACAGAAACAGTGTAAACCATGTTTGTGCGGCAGCGCCTACACCCTGAGGGGAGAAGTGTCAAACACGTCACCATGCTGTCACTATCCCGGGCTTAATCAGAGTCAAGAATAATGTGACATGGTGAAACCTGAAGGAGAATGTGTGTAGCATCTGTGCTGTAAATAGTTAGAGTTGCAGTTTTGTGTCAAACATATGACCATGAACTTCCTCAGAGATAAAAATTGGTGTAATCGGCAAGCCTTGTGTGTTGTCAGGGGCAAATGTAAATAACACCAGTTAATTACCAAGAAAAGTATGTAATTTGTTTACTGACGATGATATTTTGAAGGCAAAAAGCCAATAACTGGATCCTGGCAGTGAGTGTTGGTGGGGTGTAGTAAATGTAAGTGGGGTTATAATTTTCAGATCGCAAAATCAGTGTTGCTAATGAACAACACTGGTGACACACATTCTAACACACACACACTGAATTTGTCCTCTTGTGGGGCTTCACATGTACCAATGTCACATCCAGGTCATTGGTTTCAGTCACATGTGCAGCCTGCTGGCTCATTGGAGGCGGGGACAACGGCACAGGGGGCATCCAATCACAATCCAGCTGCAGTCTGAGTGACAGCTTCACCCAGTTACAACCACGAAGAATTTGGATCGCACATTTAGAGACATCAGACAGGCGAGAGCCAGGAGCAGGGTGCTAGATTGGGTTTCCCTTTATCACTCTGAAAATCTGAGCAATTTATTTTCGATTTTTTTTTTTTTTTTTTTTTGTGGCTGTAACGATGACAGAACAGGATTGTGTTTGGTTTGGACTCCAGCACGATTACCACCAGCACTTCCCAAGTAGAGCTTTCAACATGGTTAAAAATGACAAGCCACATGCACAGCTCATCAATAACACTGTACTAACACAATATTATAGGGTCCTGTGCCAAGCCATGTTAAGCAGGGCAGTTTGGACTGAAGATTTTATTTGAGATTACATGAAAAATGAACACCTTTCAATCAGTCAGCACTTGGAAATCACTCCTTCAAAACCCTGAGCGCCAGTTGAAGTATAAAAAAAAAGTTCAGTGCAAAAGCTTGCTTCCCCCATGGTGTTGAATTTGGGAAAATGGAAAATGCACAATTTTTTTTTTGTTTTGTTTTGTTTGTTGGTTTGTTTTTTTTTGTTTACAGTTTTTATATATGAAGAATTAGAACTCCAGTATGTTTAAAAAATGAACTGCGGGTGTACTGTGTAATAAAACACGAATCAAAAACATGACAAAATGCACTAAAAATGTTTCAAACCTTGGCCACTGTCCCCTGCTGAACGCCGTCCATCCATCTATCCTGAGATCGTATAAAAGCCGCTGAAAAGGACGAGGCCTAATGAGCGTCTTCCTCTGGAGCGTCTCTGAGCTATCTGGAACACTGATGGATGCCTCCTTTGAGGATGCGGGAAGATTTCTGGCCGGACTCCTTTGCTGGGAGTTAGACATCTTGGACATGTGGATTCTCTACTGAGTGTTTTCCAAACTGTTCTGTTTTTTTTGTTTGTTTGTTTTCCAGAAAAGATGTCGGTCTCAGGCGGTTCTTCCCCAAGAGTCTGCTGGATTCAGTCAAGGTGAGTTTAGAAAGTGTGAGAGAAATGACTCTAACCTGCACAAGCATTATAATGAACTTCTACTCGTTTGATCCTTTGGTTCAGCAGGAGCACTTTTTGATGATTTCCAGCTTCCCAGTACACCTCATTCGTCTCACTAGTAGTAGGCTTGTTTGATAAGAGTAGGCTTGTGTGATTTTGGTTGATTTCCCTTCTTGTGATTTAGCTTTTACTGTTTAATTGCTGAGAACAGATATAGATCACAGACCTGCCAAAAAAAAAAAAAGATGTAAAAGCCATTTAGTGGTGCTGTTGAGTGTCGGTATGCATCGGTTTATGCAACTGGGACGTGATGAGGGCTTTTAATAGTCGTGTGTTTCAATAAAACAAGCTTTATTTATTCAGTGATTACGCACCCTTTTAAACATGACGTACATACCAATAATATCTTGTAGGCAACACGGTAAAAACTGAAAAAAATATACAAATATTTAGTATTAGAGAGGATCCATGGTAGATATTGAACCACACGTGTTCTAGAGTCTGATAGTGTTATATCGACATCACACCATCCCATCCTTTATCATTTTCTTATAATGGCGCTCCACACTGTATTCCTTACGTTTGTTCTATTCCTTAAAATTAAATATCTGGAAATGGTCTTAAAGATGTTGATGTTTTGTTTTTGTTTTTTAATGAGGAATGTGAAAGAACAAGTCTGTCTTGAGGAGTTGCAGTAGAACTCACTCCAGGTTCCTTTGTTTGGCTGAGTGGCTACTGCCTTCGAATGACTTGTTTATGTCTGATCGTTTGTGTTTGGTCTAATTTTATTTTCCCCTAAAGCATGTAGTCACTTATACATATAGAGATAAGAGCCTATTGACCACTTTTGTACCTCTAGACGTTTATAATACGTAATTTTACGTGAACTTCTGCTTTTAGATTATGAAGGTCTTATACTTGTTAGCTGTTAGGGAGGGGGGGGAGGGGGGCGTAAGCTGTGCTGTTGTCACCACTAACGTGTGTGTGTGTGTGTGGGTGGAGGGAGATAAATCTGCGGCACATGTGAAGGTGTAGTGAGCAGCAGTGCTACAAAGTGCCCCATGTGCTCTGTGACCCTGCAAAACAACCATGGACAGATGCTCAGTATAGAGGGAGGGGTGTCACCTGACCCCTGAGGCCATTATTAAACCGTGTGTGTGTGTGTGTGTGTGTGTGTGTGTGTGTGTGTGTGTGTGCAAGCACGCAATATGGTGTTCTTTTAACATGTACCCCCACCCCCAGAGACTGCAGCATATTAGCACAACCCACTTCCCTTTTATTGAACTATGTGCCAAAGTGTTGGCACCCATCCATTCTTCGCTATCATGGACCAGTTCAGAGTGGTTTTGTATTAAAAAGTAAAGATACTTCTCTCTAGAGATGTTTTGGGTCTTGGCAGATGACCCATATTTCAACATGCTGTATTGACACAGCAGAGGCTCATGTTATTTCACATGGACCTAAACTGCAGCCATGGCCATCTGTCAGGTAATAAAGTCCAGACACTGGACTCAATAGTGAGTGTAATCAAATTAAGCATGGAAGAAATGATTGAGCACTGAGATATGAGATTTGAGTAATCAGCACTGTTTGCCTCGTGCCATATCCACTAATACAGAGACATCTGGTGAGTCAGAGAACGTCAACTAAAATGAGTAGTTAATTCTGCATTGATTCTCTGTAAGCACCGGGAAATAAATGAGCAAGCGCAGATGAAGGGGAATCTTGGAGACGCGTTTTTCTGACCGCAGCTTTCTCTGGCTCTCGGGTCTCTTCAAATGATTCCTCGGTAGATGCTTGGAGAGGTACATAACTCTGTTTCTTGTCTGGAAAGAGTGGTTCATACACCGTTATCCACTGCTCACATGTTCCTGCCTGTTTGAAGTGATCTGTTTTTGTCTGTCCGTCCCTGGAATGCTGTTTTCCCCCATCCTAGACCATGTTTAGTGAAAATATTCCTTATGGTGGATTCTTAGATCATGGATGTTTTGTATAAGATGGATTCCAAAAGTTTTTGCACCCCTTATGAAAGCAATCCAGTTATTTAAATATCAGGCACATTAGATAAATATACACCATCATAGTTATATGTTGAATAAGATTTGATATATTTTAAGAATAATAACACAATTATGGGCAGACGCCACTGTAAGAGCAATATCGCAACCTGAATGCGTTCTTGAAAAGCTCTTACAGTATGTACACATATGTACATACTTAATATTACTGTGTACCGCTATCCTGTTATGTCTTCATTATCATTCCTCTTTATCTTAATTATTTAAATGTTTATTACCTGTAGTAGAAGTGTGTAAGAGTTTAGCCCTAGCATTTATGATTTTCACTTCTTACTATGGCAATATGAGAGCCACCTTTCTGGTTTTAATTACATAATGTGGTTATAATTACAATGAAAAGATGTTTTCCAGAATTTTGGTTTATAAACACTGAATATAAACCAATGTTTATATCTTTTTAATCTAACACACATGCACACAATCATGTCATCAACATTTTGTAGTCTTTCTGTTCATATAGATGCGTGATAAGGATTTGTCTTACAGGCAGAGCTGGAGAACGCGAATGAGTCCTGCTACATTGCAACTACTTATCAGTTTTATTTTCCCCCTTGTCCATCGCAGGCTAAAACCTTGCGGAAACAGATTCAGCAGACGTTTAAGCAGTTTGCCAGCCTGAACGATGAACAGAGCATTCTCAAGTTCTTCGAGATCCTTGCCCCAGTCTACAGATTCGACAAGGAGTGCTTTAAATGTGCTCTGGGGGTAGGTAGTGTGTATGTAGGTGTGGGAATTTGGCTAAAGGTCCTGGAGGCTTTGCTTCTCTCCCTGTAAGCAGTCTTATACTGCCCCCTGGTGGCTGTGAGATTATCTGCTTGATTAGACATGACAAAAACCGCCAAGGTTAGGGTTAACCATCCAAATACTGTTAAATCCTAAAATGAGCTTTGGTAGTTACTAGGTAATACTAGATTGATAGTTGCTAAATTACTCCTGTATCTGTGTGTGTGTGTGTGTGTGTGTGCCTTTCAGTCGAGCTGGGTTATCTCAGTGGAGCTGGCTATCGGTCCTGAGGAAGGCATCAGCTACCTGACAGACAAAGGCTTAACAGTAAGCTTCATCCTCACTCCTACAGACATTTACACCACCACACCCTCTTATAATAAAGGGGAGAGAACAGAGGAAGAAACTATTATGTGCATGTGGCCAGCAACAAATTTAACACAATTTGCAGCAAAACAGGAATAAAGAGGCATTACTTGTTCTGATAGCAGTAAACATTAGCCTCATGCCTAATGGCTTTATGAAGATTTTCATGCTCTTTCTAGGCCTGCATTTGAGTATGTTGAGCTTACTCACATTAACTTCTAGTCCTTACAGTCCTGACTTTTGACATGCATCTCCAGTTTCCTAACCAAGCACCTGAGCAGAGACTCACTGAATTGGATCCCACATCCTTGTTTGTTTTAGCCAACAGCAGATGATCAGATTTTCCGCTTGCTTGTCTCCGTGGATAGGATTTTGTATATATACACAGTCAGAAACCTGTAGACCAAAGTCTGGGAATAGAGTCAAACTTGTGTAACCTTAGTAATTAATAAGACAACGGTTTTATGCGAGTAATGTTCTAATGCAAAGACTTTACACACAAATTGAGATTAGCAATCCCCAGTCAAATGGTGTCATTCGACTAATGTCTTTCCATCTTTCTAAATGTGTGTGGTGTTCTCTTATTTCAGCCGACACACTTGGCTAACTTCACGCAGGTGCAGAGCATCCAGTACTCGTGCATGGAGGAGCGTGAGAGGAAGGGCATGCTGCAGCTGGACGTGGCCGGAGCTGCTGAGGTACCGCACAGGCTCTGGACATCACACATTAAAACACACATTAAACAACGTGCATTGTACATTTTCTGGCATAGATTACGAAAAGAATTACAATGCAGTACACCTTTTAAAGTTTCTGGATTTGTGAAAGAATAGGACTGAAGTAAATTTCCCATTCTTTCTTGAATGATTCAACGTTGACGCACATAACGATGTCACAGGACCTTTACGAAAGCTTATAAATTATTCTAGCTAATGTTTAGGAAGTGTGTGTTTGGATTGACTTATGTTATTCTAGATGATTAAAAGTAGAAATTAAACATTTGTATATGGATTTTTTTTTTTTTGGTCATTGTAATGAAAAGGTGACTAATATTTGAACAGTAAATTAATCATCGATTAAGGGTAGTCTTTTTTTAATTGTATCAATTGTTAGGTTGAATAGGTCCTTCGTAACTGTGAAAATGTCCCATGACTTCTGTTAGCCTGGGAGTGTTAGAGTCCATGTTTTCCCATAGAAAAACACACACGCACAGAGTCTTGGTCGCTTACACTCTCCTTTCCATCCTTTTCTTTCTTGGCTTTTTCTCACTCGTTCTCTCTCTCTCTCTCTCTCTCTCTCTCTCTCTCTCTCTCTCTCTCTGATTTCACTGAGCTTCATTCTTCCTCTTATACAACACATGAATGGATTCTTTCATTTCTGTCCTGCAGCTAAGAGGCTGATATTAAAGGATTTTTTTTTTCTAAAAGTCACGAACACACGCACTCTCTGTGTTACTTATTCTGATAATTGCATATCTGCTCCTGATATTATGTCATTATGTTTAGAATGGTAAAGTAAAACTCCTTATGTGTTTGGAAGGGACTGGCTTTAGTGTAAAAAATATTTCCACAGCCCCCTTTATGATCACATTAATGTTGTTGTTGTTAATAATAATAATAATAATAATAATAATTCATTTTAGTCATTAGAAGTTTTTATTTCTGAACATTCCCACTTTACCGACAAAATCCAAACAAGGTACATGGCTTAAAATATAGCTATGAAATAATTTGTAGAATATAAGCAGCATTTTTCTTAATTTTCTTTAAAATACTAAAGTTATATTGAAGTCAAAATCTTTGTGCTTGTTTGTAAGGTATTGATTAAAAATGAGCAACTTCTTTTGTATCAGCCTGATTGGTATCATTTTAAACATTTTTATCATTCAGTACAATTAGCCAGTCAGATTGTTGCTAAATAATATCTATAGCAACCATGTCAACAGTAAATTGTAATGCCCCTCATTATCATCATGTCATCGTAAAAATCAATTAATAATAATTATAATGATGAAGTTATACATCACATGCCAGGATCCCTGGACAACTGACTGTAGAGATAGTGGTGGTTAAAGACAGTGTAATTGTGTGTGTGTGTGTGTGTGTGTGTGTGCGCCTGCGGAGTTTGTAGGGGTGTGTCTGTGGGTGCAGAGAGTCAGGGGTGGGTCTTAGTGCAGCTGCAGCCAAGCAGATTATATCGTAGCATATAAACTGATAATGACTCATTGTGGATCCGTCTCTGTCCATCTCGTCTCATCTAGCCTCTCACCGTCACCACGCCGTCCTTCACCACCGCAGAGAACATGGCCGACCTGATTGACGGTTACTGTCGCCTGGTCAACGGCGTCACCCAGTCCTTCATCGTCAGGCCGCAGAAAGGTAAAACATCCTTCCTCATACTGGCTTCTTACGAGATGAGATGTAGCCCTGATTCTGCCTCTACTCCAGCTAGAGTGGACACTGAATAGACCTCATTGTATGAGCCAGAACATTCCAGAGCTATATGTTTAACTATGGAAAACGTTTTAACACTATATATGATTTAACGAACACTGCAAACTGATTTGGATTAAAGCTATACATTTTTTTAAGCTAAAATTAGATGGTCATAGATTTCATGACACTAACATTATTTGAGTGTTTTGTGTTTTTTAAATATATTTATGTGATTGGGCTTGTTTTGAAAACTTTTTGACTATTCGTTCTGTTTTATGAAATATATTTCTATGATTTACTTCCTACCGAGGATCTCATAGGTTTGTATTTAATCCACGATTTTCTTTACGTCATTTTTTTAAATAACATTTCTATATTTTGTATTTTACTGCAAATTTGATCATAAATTAAAATGTTCAAAGTTCTTTGAAATTGTGAAAAAATACCTGCAGACCCCTTGCTGTAGATTGGTGGACAGAAATGGAGCAAAGTATTAGTTGTACTTGTTATGAGATTGTAATAAATAATAAATTCATATTAAAAGGTTCTTGCTTCATATGAAAAATGTTGCAACACTGAAATATATTTATGTAGTTTTTCATTTATTTTATTGACCAACAGAGGGAGAAAGAGCGCTTCCATCTATCCCAAAGTAAGTACAAACTGTTTATAGGTTGGAGTTTTGTTGTTGTTGTGGGGGTTTTTGTGTGTGTGTTATTTTTGGCATGAAAAAAGACAATAAGTAAACATGTTGCTCTTCCTCAGTTAGTAATGGCTAACAATGTAATATAAAATAAGCTATTAAGGAAACATTAAATGAAGATGCATTCATTTAACAACACCAGCACAGCACATAATCATTACCCAAATGTGTGTGTGTGTGTGTGTGTGGCATCGAGTACTCTGGACAATATACTGCAGGGTAAACCTTGCAGAAGTGGAGCTTGTGAATATTTTAAGGTCAGTTTTATTGATGCGAGTATTGACATTGCATTACAGGCTTGGAAACAATGAGAAGAAGTTAGAAGCTGTCCGAGCAGGAGTTCGAGCCATCTCCGTATCAGGTGAGAACCTTTTTAATGCTTAGTTAGTTGCTTAGTTGGTTAGTTAGATGGTTGGTTGGTTGGTTGAATACTTACTGCAGTTAGTTCAGTGTCCTTGTTGAAGAAGATAAACATAAAACAGCATAAAGTGAAATGAAATCAAATAAATGATGAATTTGCTGTACACATCTCCGCTGCATTGTGAGGACAATTTGTAGGACGGGTTTTACTGAAAAATCTTTTAGCACTTCTGTTGGCCAGGAAAGGAAATGTAATTGTCCGTATCAAACTTTTTATGGTAATTCAGTTGTTTGTCATAATGTGAAATGTTTGAAAGGAAATACAGTATAAGTAGTAAAAATATCTCTCATTCAACAAACCAATGAATCAAAAGCAGTAAAAGCAGGAGTTTCAGGGAAATAATACTATGAAGTCTTTGATTGATGCACATTGACAGCGCAGTATCTTGCACATTTCATTTGATCTAAATGAGCATTTTTTTTTTTTTTTTTTTAATTTTTTTTTTTTTTTTTTTTTTAAACTCTTGCATTAATAGAAACTTGCCTAATGTTGCTTATTTGCGCTGTGGTTTATGGTCACGTGGCATGTTTTGACCACGTTAGTCTCTGCGCCTTTTTGATGAAATATTTCAATATCATATGTGGAGTATATCCAAGCAAACACATACTGAAGTGGAGCGAGATTAAAGACTGAAGCGTGTCGATATGGAGAGAGATCGAGAACAGAAAAGAGAAGCCGCAGGTGTCATCCAGAGCACAGCTGCAACAGTGTGCGTGATGCCAGAAGTACATAGCTGAGCCATCTTCCAGGATCAGAAGTGCCCCGTCAACAGGAAACGCACATCAGCCTGAGGGTCTTAGAGAGACAGAAGAATCAAACACTCTCACGCTGTCTCATACCTGTTTCATTATATCCCTCGCTTGTATTCAGTCTCACGTCCATGCCAGTTTCCTTCTTTTTATCCACCACTATATGGGAAAACTGAGAGGGACGGAGAGATGAGAAAAGGGAAATCGTGAGAGACTCTGGTAAGAGCACGTGGTAAGTGAGTGTTTTTAGCCGGAGGGCAGCAGTGCCGCAGAAAGGGCCGATTGAGACGCAGAGAGCAGGAGTTGCTGCTGACGTGCTGATGAGCTGCAGTCAGAGTGTGAAAGAGCTGCTTGTGTGACGGGTCAGAGACGAGGCTGTGTATGTGTGCGTGCATGCGGGTGTCCATTTTACACAGATGTGCCGCGTTGTTACATATGTGAAGCTTGCGATAGCTGCAGACACATTTTACACACGGATATGACGTTCTGTATGTATGGTAGAACAGTATGGTAGCTGACAAATTGCTTTTTAGATTCACTATTTAAATATATAGGAATATTAATGAGCCCATATTTTTTTGACTGCAACAGGTGCTTTCTCAAACAAAATGAGGAAGTAGTATTAAATTAAAAATAAACAAATAACCTTTTTTTTTTTTCAGACTGTCTTTATTTACCCACAATAATGTTTTTGTGTCATTGATATTTCATCAGTTTCACTTTTTGTCAGGTGACCTGAGAATTTTTGACACAAGAATTTCTATCCACTATACAGCGTATGCTAACTATATAGAGTATTTTGGCTTTGTAGCTACTCGGTGCATCATGTGGACAACAAAACGCCATTTGAGATTCAAAAGAAGAGCAGCTCCGTTTAATTGCCTGATGGGAATGAACGAGTTGCATGAAAAATGCACACATTTTATAAAAAATATTTTAAAGGGGAAAAAAAGAAAACATTTATATGATTTTACTAGTTGAAAAAGTTCATCTGATCTAGCAGCGTGTCGATGGCACAGCTCTTAACTTTAAATAAAGGAATGACAATGAAATGAAACTGCGCAAGGTGCCTCAGCATCCTCATTCATAAACTTCACTGTGCTGTTGTGTTGTTTTTTTGCTACTGTGATGACATTTATTACATCGCATCAGGAAGTGTAAAAAGCACCTCTCGGTATTATTGGTCAGGTTAGCACTGTGTGGTTTGTTAGATGTGATCTTGAGTGTATTCTGTGGTAGAGTGTAAGAAATCCTTCACCTTACTATTATCAGTGTATTCCCTTGTTTTGGGAAACCAGGCCTTGACTATTCATTTACATGTTTAGTAGAAACTGTACAGAGTGTGTTGTCCGTCCACTTCATTGTTTTCATTTGCTTCCTGTTTTTCTTTTTTTTCCTTTCTTTTCCATTCCTGCTTTCTGTTCCTTCTGAAGACTCTGTGACTCCAACACCACCCAAAGCATCTAAAGCTCGTCGCTTCCTCCTCCCTTTTGTCTTCTGCTCCCATGATTCTCCACCTAAGGGTAGCCTACACGTGGTCTCTATATATACTGTATATATGTGTGTGTGTGTGTGTGTGTGTACATTTGTGTGTGCTTTAAACTAACACGCTCATCTGCTGTGTGCACGAACTCTCCTGCTCCTCTACCATTCATTTATTAGCTGTGATAAAGGATCTACTTTTCTCCAGCCCGTATCTCAAGTGTATTCCTCCTGAGGTAGTGAAGTGAAGACATGGTTTTTTCCCCCACTGCACATTCAAAGACAATCAACACAGCGCTGAGTGAAGTGGGTTCAGAGAATTCTGAGACAATCATCTCGGTCACAGTGAAAACAGTAAAAGCGACCTCATCGTGTCTTCAGTATATAATGACACTGATGTCCACCATGAAAGAATCGATGGATTTTAACATTGTCCCCTCTGTCTCATGCGTGATTTATTAAACCAGCTCAAATTAGCTCCAATGAAATTAGCAGAAAAATACAAACAAACATTGTCTAAATTGTTAGACACAAGTTTTCTGGTGCTGAACTTTCCAGTACTGATTACAGAAAATAACTTTTCATTTAAGGATCTTTTAGGAATTATTGATGTTTTAAAACTTTTTTTTTTTTTAGAACCAGGTTTCCACTGGTGAGATCTTAAAACCCTGAAAAGATTTTTTGTTGTTGTTTTTATAGGGTAGAATGTGCAGTGGAAAGGGGCCCTTGTATGTCAGTCTTGTCTGCCAGGGCTTTTTTTTTGTGTGACTTGATTCCAGATAAAGTAGGAAAAAACATCTAAATAGTAGCGACATGAGTGGATTAACATAAAATGCATATTTTCTGAGCAATGGAACCATTTTGCATTGGTTTGCTAAGCAGGGCTGTTTTTGTTTTTGTTTTTTTCCTCAACCCATGACCTTTTTAAAGACTTTTCAGACTTTGACCATGCTGTGATTTCTGTATGAATTGGCCTTTTATCCTATTCTTAGTTTGTAATTATCCTCATTGCATTTTCTTTTTAATTCAAGGAGCAGAATTGGAGTAATTTTTTTGTGCATTAAATTTAACAATAGTGACTGAATACGAGGTGCTCCCATTTGTGCTATTAATTCCATTTCTATGAGTTTACATCTGATATATAAAGTTATTTCACGGGCCTCTGGAGAGGCAATTAAAAATCATACGACATAGGGTAAACGTTCTATAATAATTATCTCGTTTTTTTTTTTTAATAGATATTTTATACATGGAGGGAAAGGCTTTGAGGAGCTCCCCTGCTGTTGTTCCTTTGTGCTGTGAAAGTGGATCTGAGCTGCAGAGGTCTGGCAGCTCTGCACAGATAGAGTTAGTCTCATTTGCCCCAGAATAGCCTGGCCTGCTGATTGTAGTCACACTGCTGCCAGAAATCTGGTGAAGCTTCAACGCACAGACTTATGGGATACCGCTGGAGACAGAGGACTGGAGTGCTGGAGGCCACGTCAACACTTTATTTTATATTGTCTAACAAGCGCATACAAACGAAACGCTGTCTAATGTAATTATATTTTATAGTCTTCGAGACTTACTTTGAATGTTACATTAATTTTAACTTAATTGGGCTGTTATATGGCAATCTAACCCATAAGGGTTTATTTTTTATTTTTTACTTTAACTACTTTTCTGTTGAATGTTTTTTGGCAACTTACCCAACAAACAGAAATATCTGTTATGTAATCCCTCTTCTTATTAGCTACTCCCTCTGACCATCTCCCCGTCGTACTCCCACTCTCCAACTCCTTCTCATCTCACGTGCGGGTGTGTGGTCTGCAAGGGGAACACGAGAGAATATAAACAGTGTTACATTTCTTTAAAGCATGTCTAAATACTCAAACTACAACTGCTGGTTTCATCTACTCTCACCGCTAGAGAAAACCTCCGGATATCAGAGCTCTGCTTAGTGTTTGTTTACTAGATCAGGTATTCGAATATGGTATATGTAATGTGGAATAAAATGTACTCATTTGAGAGTGGTGAAGAACTTTAAGTGAACTGTTAATCAGAGCTATATACATGGCAATACTGAGCTATAAATGGACATGCATCTGCTTCTTTTCTGAACTGTATCAGAAGTCCAAGGCCCATCACCACCAACCTTTGCAATCCTAATAATATGATGTTACTATTGCTATATTCCTCAGAGGCTGTTCACTAATAACAGTAATATTACAATATGAATATTACAAGAGAAACAGCATCAGATCCTTTGTTACAATTGCCTGATGCCTTAACATTAATAGCATTATTAGTTAGTCATCATCCTTCAAGGCATACAGTAATAGTAAATTATTCTTCTTTAAACCTACTTTTTATACCACATTTAAAGTATTTTCCTGATAGGAATGTATTAGCTAGTCCCATTTTTTCCATTTATATGATTCACAAACAGATCAGTTGCAACTTATTGGTCAGTTTATAGCTGTACGCAATAAAGCAAAACCTTGGAATTACCTTCGAAGTTGACCGTTCTGTGATTTTTGAAGATAATGAAGATAAAGATTGGACCATGAATAAGTATATCACGTTTTTTGTTTTTTCCAATTTCCGTCCAGTTTCATTGAGTCTTTGTGGTCTTCTGCTGTTGTACGCTATCTGCTTTAAGGTTCAATGCGTTGTGTGTGGGTGGTCTGAGATGCTTTTCTGCTCACCACGGTTGTAAAAGTGTTTGAGTTACCTACCTATCAGCTTAAACCATTCTGCTCTGATCTCTCTCAACAACATGGCATTGCCACAAACAGAGCTGCTGCTCATTGGATGTTTTTTTTTGTTTGTTTGTTTTTGTTTTTTTGCACCATTCGGTGTAAACTCTAGAGACTGTTATGTGTGCAAAATCTTTGGAGATCGCTGGTTTCTGAAGTGCTCAAATCATCCCTTCTGAAACCAACAAGCATGCCATGTTGAAAGTTGCTGAGATCACATTTTTTCTGAAGTTTTGAACATTAAGTGAAGCTCTTTGCCTGTATCTGTATGATTTTACACATTGTGTGGTCGCCTCATAATTGATTGATTGGATAATTGCATGAATAAGCAGGTAAAAAAAAAAAACCTTATATACATACAGTATACTTAGTGGCATGTACATATATTGTACATATATAGTGGCTTATAATGCCAAGTTCCTGAAATGTTAAACCTGCTGTTTTCTCATTTATTATGCATTATAGTATACAGCATTGTCTTACTGGAATAATCAAATACTCTTTGCTGAAATTATGAATGTTGTAATTACAAAACGGGTTTAAAATTGTGGATCCTTCTGGACACCCACCACATTCCTTGGTAAAACAGATTGGACCACAGTCTGTGTATTTACCGTTTGATTTCTGGGAATTTGGATGCATAACAGAATATTTTGCTATATTTGTTGATCATGCGCCAGGTATCGGCAGAATTGCACCACGCTGGTCTCCATGTCCAAACTTTGGTCAAACCCTCACACATTCCATCAACCCCACTTTGTTGCGTAATTCCTTACAGATGTATACCTTCTTGCTTTCAGTGCTTTTTCACCGGACAGCTAAGAGCGTCTGTATTAACCTTTATTAACCTCCATGTCGAATGTGATGTGCACTTGAAGATGTTATGATGCAGTAACCTCTCCTCTTTTTCCCTCTCTCTGTGCCTCCTCTGTTTGCATGCCATCTTCGGGACCTGCAGAAGATATTAGTGGGGATGGTAAAGTCACATACCTTTTAATCTTGCATGTTTTCACCTTGATCTGAGGCTAACAGCTAGATGTGTCAATCAACACTATAGACATGTAGACTTTTTTTTTGTTGTTGTTGTTGTTCGTCACAGCCTAGTTTGTAGATCTGTATATTTTTGTGTTCTTCATTCTGTGCAGGTTGCAATAGAGCTTTCAGCGCTCAATAAATATTGTATACATCTCTCCTTTTCCATTTCCATGCACTTTATTTATTTATTTATTTATTTATTTATTTATTTATTTATTTTAACAAAGGCCAGTCAACTTAGCTTTTGTGGGGGACAACTTAAAAAAAAAAAATTAAAATAAATGAAGTGACCCAGATTGTTTCAAGACACGGATTGTTAAATCGGACGAGCGAGGGAGGGATATAGGAGTCATTTCCTTCCTTCTCTCCTCCCTCACACAATTGTGCTGCTCTGTGATTGGCCAGACAGGCAGACAGATAAATATGCACCACACGAGTGCATGAACAGTCTGCGTGGAGAGAGTGGAAAGAGAGAAGCCACACTTTAGAGCTTTGCATTAGTCTGTGTGTGTGTGTCCAGTTGTGTGGGTGTGATTGTGCAGGATTTTCCAGGCTGACTCACTTGTTTATTTTCATTCGGGGCCAGTGGAAGAGTACACGGGTGTTTAATGCTCTAGGTGGTGTGTAGGTTCAGACTGGCCGCTGTTGTGTTGTGACACACCGTTCTGACTGCTGCCTCTTGTCTCCCCACAGAAACAGACGACTATGCAGAGATCATAGACGAGGAGGACACATACACAATGCCTTCCAGTAAGTACTGCTAACTCATTTACACTGAGTATGAAAAACAGTAAGAGTGTGTTTGTGTGTGTGTATCACAGACTGTCCTGGGACCCAGATGTCGCTGTCTGGCTCACGCCAAAACTCTTGTGAGCATGGCTCACTGAGCCGATTTTTTTCTGCCTGGCTTGTTTGGTTTGTTCATGTGGTGGCCAGAGAACTTTTAAAATATCCAACTCCCAAATACCAGAGTACTTAGTCAGTTTCTCTGGGAAGGCAGTTAGGAATGTGGTAATAGACAAGAATAGGCTTCTTGCATGTAGATTCATTAATTATAGATAAACGAATTATTTATCCACATATAATGTAAAGCACAAGCATGACACAAACGAACCAAAATAATAAACCATACTGAAAACATCACTCTCATAACAATACATTCAGCTACATATTCCTCCAGTCTGTTTAAATTATAATCATTATTTTAATGGTTAAAGAAAGTGAGTTTCTTATCAAATGCTCAGGGTGTTTATGATCTTTGCGCAAACCCTTAAATATCTTAGCAGTAACATAAATATAAATCATTTAACAGGGGAAAGCTTTTCTCATTACCCTTCTCCCCACTGGTACTGATGTTACTGTCGCTTTGCAATGTAAGGCATCAAAAAAACAACCATAGATGTCAAATAATTCACCATCCGCATCCAGCACAAACCGATCTCTGGTATAATGAGTGTGTAAGTGTTCTAAATAATTTATTTAGCATTAGCTAAACAAATAACTTGCTGTTTAATTGAGATTATTAATTGTTTAATATTTCTTTTGCTTATCTTTTTTTTTCTCAACAATATTCTTTTAACTCACTGACCTTCTCTTATAATGTTTTGTTTTAATGGCAGTCATGAAAATTACATCCCTGCATCCCAATTTAGCTACTTATACTATGCACTGAAAGTATGTACTCTTTTTGTGAAGAAAACATACATACTTTTGAGTGTGTAGTAAGAGTATGCAAGTACTGTGACATACTAACTAACGTTGGGTTCAAACAGATTTTGAAATGCTAGAACTTTACTTGATTTATGAAAGGTTTTCATTTTCAGGCCTACAGTATATAAGGGTTTTCCCTTCCTACAATAAAGTAAGTGCTTTATCCTGGTCAGGGTCACAGTGGGCACTGGGCAAGAGGCAGGAATAAACCCTGAATTGGACAGTGTAGTTGTTTTATTCACCTAAATAAGAAATTTCGATGTTTAAAACACCTATACAGTGCTGTGAATTGTATAGGTGATTTCTTCTGTTTTTGTGTATATCTCATACTAAATAGTTTTAGATCTTCAAATGAAATACAACATAAAACGAAGGCAACCTGAGTAAACACACAATACAGTTGTTGTTGTTGTTTTTTTTTGTTTTTTTACTGAAACAAAGGTGCCACCTTTAGCAGCAATAACTGCAACCAAACACTTCCGATAACTAGAGATCACTCTTTCACTTACTTCTAGGACCAGGATTTACTCCTATGCTTTGGATCATTGTCTTGCTGCATAATTCAGTTGTGCTTTAGTTTCAGCATAGGGACTGAAGACTGGACATTCTCCTTTAGGATTTTCTGGTAGAGAGCAGAATTCATGTTTCTCTCAATTACTGCAAGTTGCCCAGGCCCTG
>JANDJT010000141.1:10943368-10955139 GCA_024331685.1 Stegophilus panzeri | reverse complement strand
TGTTACTGGGTAAGACCTTTTAACCAAATTCATGCTGTTGAAAAAGTTCTATTTAAGTGTTGATGTGATTGAACAGGATTTGCAGTAATCAGACCTGGTTGCGTCTAGTCCAGCTGAACCCCATTATGAATGCAGTTTCATAGATTTGGAAAATTAGTAACTATGGGGGCAAATACATTTTCACACCCAACAGTTGTTGGACCCAGTTGGTATTGGATAACTTTTTTGCTTCAATAAATAACACCATTGTTTAAAAATTGTATTTTGTGTTTACTCAGGTTGCCTTTGTTTTACTTTCAGAAACAATTTAGTATGAGGTATACACAAAAAGCAGAAGAAATCAGGATGGGGCAAATACTTTTTCACAGCACTGTATACGTTTTACTGCAGTAGACCTCTGAGTCAAGTTGAAAAAATAAAAATACATAGCTAGCTGTACTTCTGCTGGAGAACAAATATTATTTGGCATAGTCAGTCAGATTTAATCTGAGCTGGCTAAAGTTAACATTTCAAAGGTTTAACAATTAGTTACCTAAAGTAAAGGCTTTGCTAAGTTTAGCCATGTTGCTAACAAAACTAAAGGTTCACATTTCATCATTTTAAAATTGAATCAGGTGTGTTGTACTTTCCTTGGCACTAAATTTCCCACAGTGGTGTTTTCAGTTCTCTTTGTCATGTGCATGTTTTGGGGAAGAGGTTAGCTATTTAGCTTTAATATAGCAGTAATGTTCAGGTGAGGAAGTGATCCTACATCAGAACTTTAAGCCTGATATTCAGTCCTGTACAGTGCCATGCTAAGTGTGAATGCATCAATGAGCTGTATGATGCTGACAGGGGGCAGTAGTAAGGTGGAGCAGGAGTGTTATTACAGAGTGAGTCAGTGCCTTAAGGATGCTAGTGCTCAGTGTCATGTGAGTGTGATGCACAGAGAGCCTCTGCACTAAATACTGCTACAGGCACATCACAAGATACAACACTCAGCCCAGCAAAGTTTTAGTTCTCCACCACGATGAGAACATGACCGTTTTGAACTCATGAGGACGTTTGGCTGTTCTAGAAGAATTAAAATATGTACATCTAAAATACTGTTCGATTACTGGTTAGCGCCCCTTGGGGGGGGGGGGGTCCGCAAGAAGAACGATTAAGCTAATATTTTCTGGGGGTTCCATTTTGTCTGAGCAAGAGACACAAAGGCACTCTCCTCACTCTTCAACACTCAAATTACACTGTAAGAATAGGTCTTAGAGAAAAGCATTTAATGTTGAAATTATGACTTTCTTTGATATCTACATAATTTTGCATTGCTTACATGACACTCTGTAGTGCCTGCGTAGTCATTCATTACCATTTACTGTCTGTCCTGTTTGTTTATGTAGTGTTTCTCTTTTAAACCTCTCCAGCTAATAGTCATATCACTTTACTTATTCCTAAAGCTCACTGGTGTTAACTAGGACCTAGTAAGCATGGGCGTAATTTTGTTTTGAAAAATGCTGAGGACGGGGGGGGGAACCCCAAACAGAATTATATAATTAAAAACTAATCCAATTTGCGCTGAGTTTCTGAAGTGATTTTATTTTCCTCAAGAAAAGATTTGCTTTACTTTTTACCCCTGGTTAAGTCCACACTACTGTAGCTTTGAATAAACTGGCCATTTTAATGGCATTTATGTCACAATGTCATGATCATAGTTTACAGTAAATACATGTAGGATACATTTCTGTGATCATGCTGCTGTATGTGATGCAAACATTTGTTTTTAGGAAAAAGAATCCTGACAGGACCAACAAGCTGTGACATCTATAGACATCTAAGAGAGAGTTTTTATCATAGTGCGACATTTTATTACCGAAACTAAGCAGCATGAATACGGGCTAAACTGATCTTATTCGAAAGCAATTGGATCACTTTTTGCTGCGAGTTATTTTAAGCTTGTAATAAAAAAGTGGTGAGGATGCATCCCTGGTGTCCTGAGTCTCCTCAGCGTAAGCTACGCCTGTGCTTCTAGTCATCTTTTCTATTATTCTGTCTCCTTCATGCTCTGTGTCTAATTCTGATCAGTTCTAAAAGCCAGCTCTCTCACTTTTCTCCCAACCGTAACCCCCCCAGCCGAGTGGTATGGAGTAGACAAAGGTAACCTTCCTTTCTTGTTTTTCTTTTTTCTTTTTTTCTTCCCTTTTCTTTTCTTGTTTCTGTCTTCTCGTGACAGGGCCGATTGCCCATGTTTTGTTGCAGTAGACCTGAGGTTAATCTGACTCACACTTCTCAAATATGAGCGCTCATCTAAGAGAAATATTTGTCTTTTTACGACTTACGTCCAGTTTTATTAGGAAAAGAGTGAAGTTGATGCTGTTGCATGCGAGATGTTTGACTGATATTAGCCCAGGTCACTCAGCATGCCTACACCTTGTACATATGTTTGTCGCAATGTCAGTTTACACACCCATCTATTAGCTGATAACCTGCTTAACTTTGAGAAAGCTAGGTGTACAGTGTGGCTGTAAAACAATATTGTAGTAGTTGGAGTAGTAGTAGAAATGTATTGTGTTCAGTTGATTTTTAATTTAATAAGTAAGGAACAAATCACTTGTGGGCATGCTGTTAAAGTAAAGTGATCAACGACAGGGTGATTTGATGTGGAGTTATTGTTACCTACCCTGAAATACATTTTCCTATAATACATTTACATATATTCATTTAGCAGACAAATGAGGAAATACCACATCCCAAAGTGGTTTATTCCTCTTATACTACAGCAATCGATTTTTTTTATTAGTTAAAGCATGACATTGTGTACTCTGTCACAAAATTACATTTAATGTCTGTGAAAACAATTGGATCCTGTTATCACTTGGAGCGTGTCATATAACTGTAACATCCTCTCTCCTGAAGACTTAGTTACAGTTTTACTTCTGACACTGGAGTCTCCTTCCAAAATTGTTCATCATCTCCTTCGACATATCAACAATTGCACACATTTAAAAAAAAATCTCTTTATGTTGAATGTCCTACAAGTTTCTGTGTAAGTTATTACTCTTAAAAATGCGCTAACGTATTAGAACAAGTGCATTAACTTGCACCTGTGATTTGCCTTGCACTCAGCACTATTGTCAGAGCTGCAGTTATAGACAATTAATCAACAGCTTCTGACCAATCACAATCAAGAATTCAAAATATTTTATTTGTAAAGTTGCGGTTCAGCCATAACATGCTAGTGTTCCAGTGTGTAGTTATCTGTAAGCCAGTTTGCATGTCATTGCCTTGCGATATGCTGTGTTGTTAAACATAAAACATGTTAAACAAGATAAAAATATATAAATAAATCAGTGGCCTTTCGGCTCTAGTAGTAGCATGCGGTGTCGTGGTTCCTTAGTTTTGTTTTGTTTTGTTTTTAAACTGACATTTCTTTGTTTGACTTTTTAATGATGTGTGTTATGTGCTTTGTGTGTGCAGCCAGGGATTATGAGATCCAGCGGGAGCGCATCGAGCTGGGCCGCTGCATTGGAGAAGGGCAGTTTGGAGACGTGCATCAGGGGATCTACGCCAGTCCAGTGAGCACCACCCCTTTCCCAGAAACGACTCGGAACCAACACAGCCTAACCAAACCATTAAACCCAATTTTACTGCAATTTACCAAGAATGCTTTGTTTTTTGTGATGATATAAGGTTTCAACCCCTAATTTGCCCAGTATCATTATTTCTGTCCGTGATTTAGAGTACATTTTGAGGAAGCTAAAAAATCTACTATAAAACATCTGGATACAAAACACACCATGTAAGGCACAACATAATTATTCAGACTGATGTGAAGGATTTTTCTTTCAAATCAATCCACACGAAGTTCAGAGTTGAGTTCCCCTCACACATCCTGACTGGTCTCACGGTTTGTGGCTGAATGGTATTTAGTAATTGTATGTTGTGTGATTTGCAGGAGAACCCTTCTCTGTCCGTGGCCATTAAAACATGCAAGAACTGCACCTCGGATAGCGTGCGGGAGAAATTCCTGCAAGAAGCCTGTGAGTAGGACACCGCGTACTACAGCAGATATTTCATCACTTCCTGTAAATGTTGACTTAAGAGCTTAATGAAGTTGCACGGAAACACTGCTGTGTGAGAATCAGGAAGTCTGGTGTTGCCATCAACCACTTTGAAACCACAGCAACCAGTTGAAATTAAGTCTGAGTTTAGCCTAATGTAAATGTTAAAAGTGTAAATGGTTGTATCAAGAAAAATAGTTTTTAGCTTCTTAGGTACAGCATCCACCATTAAATGGTCTGCTAGCATATAATATACGTGCTTGTTTCTGTTATTCAGCACATTTAACTGCTGATCAAGTGAGCAACATTGTTCCTTGCTGTTGTTCAGTAGTAACTATTATTATATCATAGCACTGTTGAATGCTCGATTCTGATTCTGGTCAGATGGTGTTGATTCGTTTTCTATAACAGCAGCTCTAACAGGATTTCCAGCTAGAAGGTTTAAATTAATGCCCTCGCTGTAATGCGTGATCGTTTATCATTTAAAAATATATATATATATATATATATATATTATTTAAAGTCAGAAGACTTCAGCGAACAGCTATCCACTGGCTCTGGTTTTACAAACTGGGAAATTGAGTCAATGTTACATTTTTTTCATATCCCACAGTGACAATGCGGCAGTTTGACCATCCTCACATCGTCAAGCTGATCGGTGTAATCACAGAGAACCCGGTCTGGATCATCATGGAACTCTGCACCCTTGGCGAGGTAAGATTTAGTTGCTTATGATTAGCTCGTCAATCATCAAGGCATTACCAGGATTACTATAATAATACCTCAGTTAATAGTCTCTGCACATTACTCATAACTCAGCATGGTTAACTGAACATTTGGTGATTTTAAAAAGAAAAAAAAAAAAAAAATCTGTGTTTTTTTTTTTTTTGTTTTGTTTTCTTAAGTTGAGGTCGTTCTTACAAGTACGGAAATACAACCTGGATCTGGCATCACTGATTTTGTATGCCTACCAGTTGAGCACAGCTTTGGCTTACCTGGAGAGCAAGAGATTCGTGCACAGGTAAGACAGGACATTTTTCAGCGATGCTTATTAATTTTAAACAAACTAGAACTAAATTAAACACACAACCACTTCAGTTCTTTGGGTCAAGTTCAGGTTTGCTCCACAGGGCTCCGTCTCTCACTGGTGGCTGACAGCCTGCTGAAATAGAGAGAGCACGTAAATAGGCTTCCAGCCACCACACAGAGACAGTCACTCATTACAAATTCGTCATCTTCAGCTTGACCGCCAGTGCATGGCCACGCCCCTACTACCACAACATTTAGTTACAACAGTTATAAAATGAATAAATTAGGTGTTAATATGTATCCTTGTCGTGTATGTGTATAATATGATGCATGCGCTTATTCGTGTGGTGTCTCTATCTGTGTGTGTTTCCTACAGGGACATTGCTGCCAGGAATGTGTTGGTGTCTTCTGCAGACTGTGTGAAACTTGGAGACTTTGGACTCTCCAGGTACATGGAGGACAGCTCCTATTACAAAGGTAATAACAAGTCAATTACAAGCCATACAGACACTAAGGCGACTTCCGCTTTTTTCCTTAGTTTAGCAGCTTGCACTTAAAAAAAAAATTTTTTTTAAATCACCTGCCACCCAAAATACACAGGTCAATTCAGGGTCATGTTATGTTTTCTGGGTTTCACTTAGCATCAGGGTCACGTTATGTTTTCTGGGTTTCACTTAGCATCAGGGTCACGTTATGTTTTCTGGGTTTCACTTAGCATCAGACGGATACTACCTCTCTCAGACGGTCAGGGATTGTTTAATTTGGTCCTCACACAGGTACGATGGCTGGGTGGATGAGCTAGAGTGCTCACGGTCTTATCATATAGCACCCTCTGGTGGTCCAGGATAAATATGTACCGATCAGCATGTTTAAAAAAAAAAAAAAACAAAAATTACTTTTCATCTAAGTCTGAGACTTTCTCAATACTTTGTGAGTAGAGGTTATTCAGTTAATAGCTAAGAATATGAAGATTTCACATGTCTACATGTGACAAATATGAGCCATACAGGATAGTAGAAAGATATAGATATATAATGTTTATTTGTACATCATGTATTCAAGCCATAAATAGGCTTCCAGGGTCATTTGTCTGTTTTGGGGGATTTAAGCCATATTTTATTTTTATTAAACATTATGAGGTTCAAACTGTGAATTTTTTTTATTTATTTTTTCCTCTCTCCATAGCCTCCAAAGGGAAACTGCCAATCAAATGGATGGCACCAGAATCCATAAACTTCCGCCGGTTTACCTCAGCCAGTGATGTGTGGATGTTCGGTAAGTTGGACGGTTTATAACTTTTAGATGTCGTACTACACCTTCTCTGTTATAATGATTTGAGGTGGTGTGGTGGGTTCTGTAATATAAACATTGCAGGCATTAGTTAATTGAGTCACTGACCTATTTATATATACTTTTGACTAATTATATAATGATCAATTAGGTCACTATTTAATGATCATGTGTAGATGCATTTATATGTTTAAGGAGTTGTTCTGTGCCATGGCAGTGGGCTAGGCGACTGAAAACATTTTACATTTTAACGTCCTATTTTGAATACAGCGCGTCTCTGACACTTTATTAATTAACATATTAATTATTTGAGTTTTCTTTTAAAACATTTTGCTTTGAGTGTGAATTTTTTTGCTAAGGCTTTGAAATAACTTACATTTTAGCATAAGGTTTAAACGATCTAGTAGTATAAAAAGCATTAGCTTTATTATATTGATACATGTGTGAAAATGAATATTGAGAAATTGGATCTATTTGTTGACATGAGTGCTGGCAGTAATCTGAACATGGATAGATTTGATAGCTATTTAGATATTATACTTCCTCTGTCTGTCTCTCTCTCTCTCTCTCAGGTGTGTGCATGTGGGAGATACTGATGTACGGAATCAAGCCCTTCCAAGGTGTGAAGAACAATGATGTGATTGGGCGAATAGAGAACGGCGAGCGCCTGGCCATGCCCCCAAACTGCCCCCCCACCCTTTACAGCCTAATGACCAAGTGCTGGGCGTATGACCCGGGCAAGAGGCCACGCTTCACCGAACTCAAGACCCAGCTCAGGTTAGCCTGCTTTTCTTGTATGCAATAGATTTACACACACAGTGACTTACAGAGCTGTTAATATAAGACCTGAGAAGAGCCAGAAATTTTACACCTGTGATTAGTTTGTTTTATTAAAAGTGGTGTGGTTGGTTGTCTGTGTGCACTATCAAACACCAGGGGTCACTGTTTTATTGCAAAATTTAAAGACAGTTTTTCACGACACCATTATGGTGCTAGACTCTGTTAAAGGTGCGGTGCTTATTTACTTTTTATTGAGTGAGAGAGAGAAAGCATTTTCAGTAAAACAGATAGAGATTTTGAATAGATGACCATATAATATCACAAGGGAAGCTTGGACAGGTGAGAGCTGATTTATACTGCAGTAATGCATGTCAATGTATTTGCATAAGATGCACAGGGTAAACATAGCTCACAGAGGAGCTTCGCACCTTCATAAACTCAACTACACATTCTGTGATGTAGTGTGTAAAGCAAACGCTGATTGGTCAAGCAGGGTATTGGAGGATATAGGGTTGGAATTGGGATGAGACCCAAACAAGAACTAGCACAAACACAAAATGGCACAGATTTGTGATTGTAGGTGTATAAATCAGACTTAAACCTTAGAGCAATGTACTGATGACAGTTTTTCTAGGCAAGCGGGGATTATCCAACACTAATGTCTTCTCATTAACCTGTCCCTGGGCCCCAGGAGCTACAGCAGAGTACAGACAGGTTTCTGAACGGCCTTTTTTTTTAACACTAGAGAGAGCAGAAAAGACTTAAGGTCAGAGGTCAGAGTTAGAGGTTACTGTGGATTATACTGTGTTGGGATGGAAGTGGAAACGTTCAAATCTCTTACAAAAATGTATGACTTTTTAAAGAAGATGGAAATATATTGAGATTATAATATAACGCACTTTTATAGAGTGATGTCCGTTTAATTGACTACAATACCTTTCCTCTCTTGTATATCTCCTTCTCTGTGTAGTACTATTCTGGAGGAGGAGAAAGCTCAGCAGGATGAGCGCATGCGCATGGAGATGAGACGTCAAGTCACAGTGTCGTGGGACTCGGGTGGATCAGATGATGCGCCTCCCAAAGTAAGATACCCTGTGATTATCATGCTAGACGCTTAAAGGAGTCATTTTTAAAGCACCAGTATTGTTTTACTGGCAGTTTATTAGCAGGTCTGTTGTAACTGAAGTCTGAGCTAATTTCAGGAGCAGAAAAATGTAAAGATTGCATGCCAATATCGCAAAGTTTTTAGTTATCTTTGAATTATGCGATTATTAAAGGGTCCTCCACCAGATTCTTAATAATTTCGATTATTGTTTTGTACCTCTGCAGCCTTATCTGATTTATAGATGTACTTTTATCTATTATAGCTCTTATGAGATGATTACAAACCACCTTTCCTGTTGAAACTCTGGGATTCATTGCATTGAGTCCCAGAAATCTCTCTTGACATATTATCTCAGTATGTTTTTAATAATATTTAAGTGTTCCTTGTAGTTTCACGTCACATAATTTTAACAAATTGCTTTAGGTGGGAGATTTATGCATTCATGCAGTATAATAACCATTTGTTTTGAGACTTAAGGTGAAAAGGCATTTTCTGACCGTTTCTGTAGGTCGTTTGTGTTCTTTTCATTAGTAGTTTGCTCTTCACCATTCACCTGTTGCTCCAGTTAGTCTTAAGAAGGTGCACTAATAGCCAATGTGTCTGTAAAATTCCTCACAGCCTGGAAAGTATTTGTGATTTATTATGTTGTGTGTTTTGAAATGAACAGTCTGTTATAAACGCAGGCTTCTGATACTAAACACTGGAATTTGAGACTTGAGCCTCCAAAGATCACACTACCCGGAAATACTGTTTCATCTTACTTTAACGTATCACTCTGATTATCTAATGTACCTTTATCAGTGTCATATAATAGACACATTCTGTCTATTAGGTGAGTAAGAAAAGCCTTAGCTGATGTCTTTTCCACAGAGCAGTAGAAGAGTCTGTATCCAGGAAAGTTCAATGAGATGTCAGCTGTCTCTGGACTGCCAGCTAAAATAAAGCAGCGCTTCACGTTTTTTTAAAAATTCGCTGTCATAGTTGTCCAGTTTCCACTGTGTATAAAGTGAAGTGAAATGCTAACAGCATTCAGTGAAGAATGTGTTCAAAGATAAACTGATATATAGACTTCAGATTTGGCGCTTAGAGCATTTTAGATCGTTCTTTTGACTTCTGTTTTATTTATTTTTTGCTGCAGCCAAGCCGACCAGGTTATCCCAGTCCCCGGTCGAGTGAAGGTTTCTTCCCGAGTCCTCAACATGCAGGCCAGCACAATCATTACCAGGTAACTGCACACCACAAACAAAAGCAGCAAAATGTAGTATGTTTGGTTTAAATGAAAGCTGAGAAGTCACTGCTTTTCTGTTTACCATGTTGGGTATTCAGAGGAAACCTGGCATGAAGCCAGTCAATCATTAAGGACTTAGGAATTAGAAATACATTATGAAGCTGCTTATCTGCCTCTGAGTGTGTGTGTGTGTGTGTGCACAATAGTTTGCCCCATATCCTTCTTATTATGTCATCGATGAGACCTTGTGATTATAATGCATTGCTCAATCCTAATAGTTTCATTAGATTTTAGCTTCACATCTGATCTCAGAGCTAGCCGGCACTGGCACAGCTCACTGTTGTTGTTCTGAGTAGCAAATTGCAGTTTGTGTTTTCTTATGAAACTTATATGTGATGTTTAATGGGGCCGAAAAGTCCATGGTCCCTCATTTTGGTGCACTTTTGCTGTGCTTTGAATTTTCATCAGGTAAAGGTACTACAGGTGTAATTAATACAAGTCCTTTGTATTATACAATTTTGAACATTTGGGTTATTTTGGCCCAACTGCTTGTGTACCTTGTACTTATTTTGTTAAAATAGTGTCAGGAAGTATTATATAAAATCCTCACACCTGCACGAAGTTCGAACTTCCTCCATTTTGGATCTTCAATGCTTCAATAACAGGAATGCTGCATGAGGTCAGGATCCCCATAGTGCATATAAATTCATGTCAAGTTCAGTAATGTTGAGTTCACTGAAAAGCTTTCCATGTGAAATTTATTTGTGATTTCAAAACTGTTGATCACAGTGGATTTAAATAAAAAAAATTTTTAAAAAAAGAAATAAAAAGGATATAATTGCTACCAGGCTCCTGCTGCTTTTGTACAGAAAGTCAGAAATAAAGCTATTCTGCAGCAATTCATCATAACTCAACATGTCAGGAGTCATTTTCTGTTTGATTCGTTTACAACTGATTTATTATTATGGAATTATTATCATGACAAAGTTCCTTTGCATGGAATAAGAACAAAAACCCATTAACAACAAAGTGTGCTCACTTTTAGCCTTATAAGGAGTCTGAGTGAAAACCTTGGCTAATGTGAGGTTATTTTTATATCTTTTCATTTATTACTTCCGTTGGAAGAGAGAAGAATTGAGACCAGACTGTCGAGATCGCATCTAGGTCTCTGGGTCAAAGGTCAAGTTAATACTCCGCAGCAGTCATTGATGGATGTGATGGGGAATTTTTTCTGCAGATCACATTTTATTCATAACAATATATTTAAGACAAATAACCTTTCTCTCTCTGAAGATGATCTTCTTGAGTAGAAAAACAGCTGTTTTGTGCTTTTATTTCCACTGGCGTTTGTGCTTGTTTTGATTTGTACTTTGCTCTGCTGAAGGGATCGGGTTACCCTGGCTCTCATGGCATGCCGTCAATGCCCAGTGGAGGATACCCGGCCCAGGCGTCTGTTCTCGAGCCACACGAGACCTGGAACCACCACAGACAAGATGTACCTGTGTGGTCTCCTAATATGGAGGTGAGTGTCACCCACCAGACCTCAGTCCACCAGTTACAGTGCACATGAATGATGTAGGGGGATCTCTGGTCTCAGTCTTTCAAACTAGCTGTCTATTACTTTCCACTCTTTTAAGAAAGAAAAATAAAAAAAGTACTGTTTGGAAGGCATTAGTTTTGGGACTTTAATCCATTTCAGGTGCTGCTGTGTGATTTTTATTTATCTGGATTTGCAATATGTTCATCTCCGTCCAAAACTCGGAAAATTCTTGTTTAAACTACCTACTGTTTTTTGACAAACCTCCATGCAGATGTGTCTCAGTGCTTCTTGCATTGAGAAGAATTCTTTTTTTTTTTTTTTTTTTTTGACTACTCTGACTTGCTCCGCTGTGATTAATTGATTCTGCGCACATTCAGAAAAAAATTATTTATAGAAGTTGTACATGTGTTTTTAAATTGAAATGAAAAGCGTTCTGGTGAAGTATTATTTTTTACCATTTTTATGATGTTATCATTATTTGTAGTATTTTGCAGATTTATAGTATCTTTTTTTTCCATTTTTACTCCAAAATCTCTATATAAAATAAGATTAGAATTATTATTATTTGCTACTTACTTTATAAGTACCTGTATTAAGTACATCACTGCTAGAAGTGGGGGGAAAAAAGAAAAAAAAATCTCCTGTTTATTATGCATATTTATATGTATTATGGTTGCAGTTGTTATGTTTTTTAGTGTTGTTATAATTATTTAGTGTGTGTGTGTGTATATGTGTATATATATATATATATATGTGTGTGTGTGT
>JANDJT010000141.1:10910503-10943335 GCA_024331685.1 Stegophilus panzeri | reverse complement strand
GTGTATATATATAAAATATAAAACTTAAAACTTGTGTTCAAATATTCTCTACTGACCGATCTGACCGCTAGAAGTAACCTGTTTGTGTGTGTCAGGATGGAGGTGCTCTGGACATGCGGGCACTGGGTCAGGGGATGCCGGCTCACCTGATGGAGGAAAGGTTGATGATGCAGCAACAGCAGATGGAGGAGGATCAACGCTGGCTGGAGCAGGAGGAAAGCTTCCTGGTAATTTCAGCTTATTCTCACCTCACCGTGTGTGCCGCATGTTTAAAGGAGTGTATAAACTATATGTTTACTAGTCTAATGTAGCTACTGACTGTTGCGAAATCTTTCCCTAAATGACTGATCCAGAATTTTTTCCATCAATACATGCCAAAACGTTAATGCATGCATCCAACTGTAATGTTAAGCTATGTAATGTAACTGGGATAGTCTGTATTTATAGATTTAAGTTTAAATTTGAACTATGTTGTCATCGACCTTCAAACTTGGAGAGGAATCTCCTAGTGAGTGAAAAGGCCAGAAAAGTGGTTCTGGTTCTCAAAGATTGCTGCCTTCATAACTACCCAGTTAGCATCAGTGAGAAACTGGAAGTGGTGGAGGAACATGTTTATTTTTTTATGGTTTTGAATTAGAAGGGTTTTAGTTATATTTGCCCACTGAACCAGTACAAAAGTAAAGACGCATGTTTGCACATTTAAAATATATCCTAGTTACGATCGACTACATTTGGGATAAAAGGGAAATTGCTGAGTTAGATTTTTCACCAAACCTTTCCTTCAACTCGAGCACATACCCGTGGTTAATGGCATGCATTTCATCAGCTGTAAATTTTATTACATAGACAAAACAACACATGGAGGAAGCGTATGGCGGAATTGAGTTTGGGTCGGTCTTCAGCTCAGTTCGGCTCTTTGCTTCTGTCCCACAGAGAAAACAATCCCTTAGCAGTGTCTGTGTGTGTCTGTGTGTGTCTGTGTGTATGTGCTTGTTATTTGGACTTGATTGAGCAAAATAGCAATATGAAAAACAAAGCCATAAATCCTGAATGTGTTGCGTGTGGGGATCAGACAGGCCTGCAGGATCAGACTCCTCCCCTAGAAACAGCCTGGCTGCTGCTGTGGAAGAAGCGACCATTGTGTTTCCATTTTAACCCCACAATCTGAAAAGTTTCCTCAGGCAGTATATGGGTTACTCTCTGTATAAACACCATCAATTTTGGTGGAATTTCAGCTCCATATTTATCAAGAAAGCCTTTCTCACTAAACCAGTTTGGATTTCTTAGAAATGAATATCTTGAGCAGTCTTGGATGCCTTTTCACTGCATCACTAAGAGTTAGCAGAGAAAATTGCACGGTTTATGTCCGGTGTCACCCTTGCTTCAGTGGATCTGTGCTCATCCTGAACATCCTGTAAACACATTTCAACATACTGTGTACTGTAATTGTTTATAATCCCACTATACAGTGCCACTTAGAAGATGGTTCACTTTTGAATCTCATTCCTCGCAAGGTTTCCTCCTCATGTTGTCTCGGGAGGTTTTTCCTTGCCACTGTTGTCTTGCTCATTAAGGATCTACACCTGGGTTTCTCTAAAGCTAAAGTTTTGTGATGTCTATTGTTAAAAGTGCTATGTAAATAAAACTTCATTTAATTTATTTTTGAATTGCCTGAATGCTGGCAGCTTTTTCATGGTCCTGATTCGGATCGTGGAAAATCCCTGTGGCTTACGCCTTTCTGAGATTGGTAAAGATCTCAAGACAAGTTTGACTTATTCTGGTGCAATGTTGTACTTCTCTAGTTTTTTCCCGGGATGAGACCATCAGAAGGATTTGTTTTTGATTCTCCAAGAGCCCACAGTACTAAATCTAAATCTAGCTGTGAAATCCTACCGGTCATTGTTGGTCATATATAAGAAGTTTATAAAGGTTTATAAACTTCAATCGAGAACTGTGAAAACAACAGTGAAAAGAGGCAGGGAGGGAGAAGTGGGACGTGTTCGAGGGAGCCAGAGTGGGATGAGAGGGAAAAGAGCAAAAGCTGGTGGGAGTCATTTGGCTGTGTGTTTCCTCTGCGTGCTGCAGTCAGGCACATTTAATCCACACTCCAGCAAGAAGCCAGCTCTCAGTCCTTCTCCGGCACGCGGTTGTGCTGATGGAACAGTGCTCACCTCACTCTCTCCTCGCCGTGCTGAGGACACGCTCCGCTCCAAGGATGCACCTTTTCAAATCCTGCTTCGGAAAACCGGTACCGAGACGCTCAGAGCTGCTATTACTGTTTATTTTTTGGATCAGCTGTGGTTCCTGTTTTTTTTTTTTTTTTCCTTTCTGTTTGCTTGTAAGGCTTGGTGAGGATTCGGTATAGGTTTGAAGAGGACATGTGTGGACGGTTTGTTTTGGATGTTCAGTTAGTTACCTGAAGTGAGATCATGAGAGATGAAAATGACTACATAAGGCATGATGTTGCTTGCACATTTGTAATTAGGATACCAGACCCACATATGTCTATTACTTTGTCTGTGTGTTATGTTGCCTTTTTAGTAATTAGGGGTGGATATAACATAATATTTATACACAAGATTATACTTAAACTGTTGTGTATGGGGGAGAAAGGAGGTGTTTATCATGTTATCCATATAATGACAGAGGAAACTGTTTGTACTTTTGTAATATGAAAGATGCTATTTAAAGCAAACACCAAAAGTGAACTATCATGTTTCAGTGCTGTCTGTGCTTAGAATCGGGGGTGTAATTATGCCTTGTGTTTTCTGTGGTGTGTGTGTGTGTCTTCAGAAGCCGGAGTCCAGGAATTCAAGGGGCAGTATAGACCGGGAGGACGGTGCTCTCCAGGGGCTGGTGAGTTCCCATAACCTTTGCTTGTTACAGACACTGAGATGCTGAGTACAGACACACTGCATTTTATATACATCCTGGCACCTTACGGCATTTTAAGAAGCTTAGACGTGACCCAAGTGCAGAACATAGCTGTTTGATGATGAAGGGGGGCATTTACTCTTGTGTTCTGCTCCAGTCCAGCTCCTGAGAGGATATAGTGAAAGGTTAGACGCAGTGGCTAGAGGAGTGCCGGCAGGAGCAGCAGCCACAAGTGGCTATTTTACATGCCATCTCCAAAAACACGACCCACAAACCAGGCACATTTTCTTCAAGTAATTACAGAACTTTCTGTATGTTTGATAAAAAGTGTTTTGGAGATGTACAAGTGTGTCAGGAGCTGAGTTATGCATGCTTTCACCGCAAACCACTCAATCCCAGTTGTAATCTTGCCTGCAGTAAAATCAGGGCAGGACAGCGAGTCAGGGCGAGTGAGCAAAGCCATAAATGCTTGTTTTTGTTTCTTTTCTTTTTTTTTCTTTTTTTTTTTTTCCAGACGGGAAACCAGCATGTATACCAGCCTGTAGGCAAAGCAGGTAAGTGCGTCTTCAGTGCCTACTAGCATTTTTCTCAAATTGTCTAAACTATATTTCTAAGATATGAACAGACGTTATTTTGAACAGATACAATTTAGATTTTTACACTTTTAGTTTCTTAACATTTGTATGTTTTTGTTATTTGTGATAATAAAGGAACTTTGGTACTGTGAGCGTGTGTGAGACTAGATGCACATTCTTCTGTTTTAACTCAGTTTTTCATGATGTATCTGTTATTTTGGCCTTGCACACACGGTGTAAGATTCCTACACATTGGACTCGAATGCTAACCGTACTCTCCACATTTCCTCTGCAGATCCCATAGCTCCACCTAAGAAGCCTCCTCGTCCTGGAGCTCAGAGCCACCTGAGCAGCACAGCCAGCATAAGCCCGGTGGACAGCTATAACGAGGGCATCAAGGTACGCTTGCGTTCAATTCTCAGTTATGAAGCATACGCTTTCTATCATGAGCCAGGTCTGCTGCACAGAACTCACTCACTCACTCAAGTCTGGCTGCACATAACAAATCTGTAAGCATGGCATAAAGCACACGTTTTGGTTTTCCTCCTTATTTTTGCATCTTTTTTTTTATTTTTTGCATGGTTATTGTGACATACTACTGACTGAGAGATGAGCCAAACAGATGGAAAAGTGAAAAGTGCAACACAGAGAACTGAAAACTTTCAGAATTTCCCCTGCTTCCTTTAGCCAAGCAGCTTGAGTTGCTGCTCGTCAGCAGAACAGGGGAAAGTTTATTTTCCCAACCATGCATAAGGAAAAGAGGGGCCCAAAAGCCTCTGCCCCAACACCCACACTTTTTTTTTTTTTTTTTTTTTTCCCCCCCTCTGTCTTCCATTGACTGTGATTACTGGAGCTAATTAATGCCTTCATCTAAATCTGACCTTATTCGTAAGTCAAGTGATCAAGCAGACTTCTTTTAGTTTTTCAAACAAAAGCTGTAAAATCATTATATTATTTAAGTCCTTTTGGTTTCCCACAAAGGACTAACTATGTGGACACACACACAAAAGATTCAAGTTCATGGAGTGCTGGATGAAGGGAGTAATCGGATGTAGTTTCCATCTCTGGGAAAACCCATTTTAGGCCAACTGGAGGGTTTCTTTCACCACCTCCTTTCCACCGCAGGACTGTGACCTCTGCTCCATGGTCCTCATATGCTGCCAAACCAAAAATGCAGAGAGCACACTTATTCAGCTTTTTTTTTTTTTTTATAAAAGAGTCGGTGTTGCTTCCTTTCTTTTTGCCTGAGTGTTTAAAACCTTCCAGGTAGTTTTACGTTTGTTTTGAAAATGAACTATGTCCTGAACAATTCAAGAAAGGCCTTTAAACTAGCAGACCTTTCTAAACCCCCAAAATTGTTTGTGTTTACTTTGAAGCGCACATTATTTCATTTTAGATTTGAAACACCAAAAAAAAAAAAAAAATAGAAGTAAGACTATGCCTTTAAATCAGACTATAATCATACTACATTTAAGCCCTAAATCATGCAGCACAGCTTTTTTCCTTATTTATGAGTGTTTGCATGTTTTTTTTAAATTATTATTATTATTATTATTATTATTTGCATCATTAATTATTTGTTCCTGTTCTGTTTCCCTGCATCCCTCCTTCACCCCCTCACACTCGCCTGCTTTTTGCTGCACGTAGCCCTGGAGGGTAAGGACTTGTGTGTGTCGGTTACGTGTGTATGTCTCAGTTATCAACTGCTGCTCTCACACTCATCTGCATGTTAAAGGGAGTCATCTCGCAGTAGTGATAAACATTGACATTAATATACTATACATTGATACACACCTGTATCTCTGCCCTGAATTAAATGAGTGTGAGACTACAGTTACTGTCATCATGCATGTTATAGTCCGTGCTCTAACATTAGAAATTAGAAAGGAATTTAAAGGTACAGTAATTAAAGTTTTATTTAAAAACTTGAGCTCTATTACACGATAAATCCTCTGTCAACATTGTTTATCGAGCAAACATGTATTATATATAAACATATTCGCCTGATTTGATTCCACTTATATATAGACATCCAGGGTAACTGATGAAGACCATGAAAAACTCCTCATACTCCAGCCAGAGGTAGAACTACAGTGCCATGCATAAGTATTTCTCCCCCCTGAACTGTTCCACATTTTGTAGTGTTGCATCTCAAACTGAAATGGACTTGAAATGGACTTAAATGGGATTTTTACCCAATATGTCCATCATTTAACTGAGCAATTAAGACAGAGGATAAATAAACAAAACAGACATTTTCAGCTACAATTCCTCAGTGGTATGTCTCTATCAGCTTTGCACATCTGGATCCTTTTTGTGAAGTGACTGTGCAGATATCAGTGCACTAATTAAAACCTGCACGCTATGGCTGCAGCTTTTTATTCCAGCAGGAGTCACACCTGATTCCACCTGTTTAATTAGTTCAACTTTGCCTTCAGTCATTATCAGATGTAGCTCCTGCTTGGTTGGAATAAAAACCTGCAGGATTGAAGATCCTGAAGAAAGTATATGGGGTGGGGGGGTATTAGGGGAACACATTCAACTAAAAATACCAATGTGGTCTTTCATTTGCATTCAATAATACAAAGTCACCACAGCAGGAAGTTAATCATGAAACGTTGACAGAGGGATAGCTAAAGAATGTGACCATTTACATAGTGATGTAAAAAAATTTTTTTGAAATATTCATTTTCTGCAGTGTTTGAAATCACCATACTTTTCTATTTCTTTTCTATAATAAGAGATATGTAGCCTTACTTACTTATTGTACCTTTAAGTTAGACGTGTCCTGTGTCACGCACAACACAACTGGTCATTGTGGGGGAAATAAACGTGTTTGTGTGTCTGTACCGTCACGGGTTTTATTGTTGTTATTGTTAAGACACACGGGTTTGGGGTAAAGCACACGTTACGGTTTTCATCAGTTTAGTGAATATATCAGATTATTATAAACATGCTTTGCCACTGAGTGTTTGTTCAAATTAGATTTTTACATCTAAACTCTGTGGCACTTAAAACTTTCCCAAAGATTGAATTTTAAATGTCGTCAGCGCATGCGCTCTTATAGTATGAGTATACACTAAAATACTGAGCAAAGATACATCCATTCACTAACTCTCAGGTATTTGAATATTAAATTTAGGCAGAAAGAAGTCACATCCCTACTATAAATAACGCGTAATTTCTTCAACTTTCAGATACAGAATTGCCCAAATTGTATCTCTTACCCGTCATCTTTATCTTAACTTCGTCAAACGTGATCTAAAGATGAAGCGACAGATTTTGGTAATGCTCTCTAAAGTTACCTACACTGGGCCTTTATAACACACGTATCACATTTAGCACTGCATAAATATTTTATAAAGAGACAACAGGCCTCGATTACTATGATAATAGACTGCGCAAAACTGTGTGCACATTTATTATTCTTTATTTTTGCATTGTTCAAAAGTGCTAATGTATAGACTCTAAAGCTTCACTTTAGAGTTACGAATAGGAATGAATTGAATACTTCATAAAAAGTTGTCACAAAGTTCATGAACGTGCTGTGACCGACTTATAACTAGTAAGATAATGATTGAAAATAAAAGAACGATTTTGCTTTATAAGAGATGTATGCGGTGCTTATTAACGTAGGTACTCTTTGGCATCATATTACACGTGATTCGTTAGTGTTCATCTCATTTTTAAATGCTACTGCCATCTAGTGTTCAGATCTCAGCACTGCACTCCTTGATCAGAAACCCGCTGTGGTTTCTATCCACTGAAATGTTTTCTGCTCTCGAACCACAGCAGCAAAAACGACCTCCTCCATCCATATGCTTGGTTCGTACTCACTATTCTGCACTATTTGTTCACCAGATCCAGCCTCAGGAGATTAGTCCACCACCCACAGCCAATCTCGACCGCTCCAACGATAAGGTCTATGAGAATGTGACTGGACTGGTGAAGGCAGTGATTGAGATGTCCAGTAAGATCCAACCTGCATCCCCTGAAGAATACGTGCCCATGGTGAAGGTAAGAGATCTCGCGCGTGCGTGTGCACACACACACACACACGGGCACACACGGACACACACACACGTTTAGTGATTGGATGTAGTGTTAACATGTGCTGGTTGTGCTTGTAGGAGGTGGGACTGGCTCTGAGAACACTGCTCGCTACTGTAGACGAGACCATCCCTATTTTACCAGCTATCACACACAGAGAGGTCAGTAACACTCCTACTAAGTCTGCATTGAACCCATCCATCAGAAGTTTTATTCAGCTCTGATTCATACAGGGTGTCACCAATCGTAAGCTGTGTCTCAAACTGCATACTTATCAATTATGTCTTCTTATTGTCGTCTTCTTGTTCTGCAAACACGGGTATAGCAGAAAGATTCAGTTAGCAGGCTGTATTTGTACAAACTTGTCCAATCATGCATTACAGAACAGAAGAGGACGGACACATAACACACAGAATCATCATGGGAAGCAGTGACAGCAGTCAATAGTTCATTATTGTTATGAATTCTGTCTCTATTTCAGAACTGTAATAGTTCATAAGCCAAAATTATTGGTATTCCTGCCATTGGCTCTGGATCCACCGGGACCCTGACCAGGATAAAGTGCTTACTCAAGAATGAACCTCTAATGTATAAAAGCGGGTTCCGTAGATTACTATATTGAAAACATTTTTAAGTATTGGCCATAATATGAGGTTTGAGACGAGGCTCTCAAAGATCTTCTCTCATAGCTCTGAAAGATTTACAGTATCCACCGTGAATGGATGAGGTACTGTGCTGTGTTTGGCAATTTGAATTTAGTCCAGAAATGTTTAGTTTGACACACTGTTAGCCTACAAACATCCAGGTAATGCATACTAAAGTGTGTAATGTATAGTTTAAGAATATAGTAGTATGTCATTTGAGATACAGCTGTTATTATATTCTCTGCTTTAATACACACGTTTTAACATCATGAAGGATGTACTAATTGTTTTATGAGTGTTTGAGTAGAGGAAATGTAAAAATGCAGGAAGAGGAAGCCTCAGTAAATGGGGACTAAGCATTAGATTATATATTATACACAAAGTGTTTAATGTAAGCTGATATCTCTGTGTTTTGTCTGCGAGTTCAGATCGAGATGGCTCAGAAGCTGTTGAACTCGGACCTGGCTGAGCTGATCAATAAAATGAAGCTGGCGCAGCAGTACATGCTCACCAGCCTGCAGCAGGACTACAAGAAACAGATGCTCACAGCTGCACACGCCCTCGCCGTCGACGCCAAGAACCTGCTGGACGTAATCGACCAGGCCAGGCTGAAGATGATCGCTCAGTCACGGCCCCACTAGACTTTTTCTCTGGAGCGGAGAGTTCGGGACAGAGAGACACTGTAATAGCACAGGAGAGAGACGAGAGGACACGATGTCCACTGTTTGGACACTATGGTGATGTCATATACTGAATCACAGCACAGCACCAGTGGCTCTTCACTAGTGACGTCTCACTACAAGAATATGAAATAAGCCTTTTCTATAGAGACATACACACACTATGTTCAGTGGACTTGGAGATACAATGCTAATCTAGTTTTTATTGTACTGTTTGTGCTGGCTGTTTTGTTTTTTTTTTTCTTTTTAATTAAGTCCAGAGATGAACTCGAGCAACTGACACTTTTATCTGAGAAAACACCACAACTGGAATCCCTGTGGACATCAGAGGTAATGCAGAGCCTGGAACAACCTGAGCTGACCCAGAGGTGTATTGCAGACACTCACACACTTCCTCTTCTGAACTGTTCTACAGCAGATCCTATCATTATTCTGATTTACACACACACACACACACACACACACCCAAGGGCTCACGTTGTTCTTTTTATCCTCTGACTTCCACTCAGGGGACACCTTGAGACACGACATAACACATCATGCTGTTTAACGTCATCATATTCTGCACAAGAATGCATATATTTTTTAAAGAATCATCTATGGAATTAAGATTTAAAAAATAAAATAGTGTATCTCTAATACTGGGGTATTAATGGGTAGAAAACTGTCATCAGGGACTGTTAGAAACCAGTTCAATTCAGTAAACACATCTTACTCATATCAGACAGTAAAGCACAGTTTTAGTAGCTCAAGGCCTTTTCTTACTCATTGCTTCCTCAAAGCTGGTAAATGTAGACATTTACCACAAATCTTTACGTCTTTCCCCAGGCTGATACTCGGTCATGTCGCCCCTGTGTATAGTACAATCTATAAATGAATCCACTTTGTCACATAAATTATTCTCAGGAAAAAAAAATGACTGTACAGAACCTTTAACTAATAAAATGTGTTACTCTTGTATTCATGATCCTCCTGATTTTTATTTATTTATTTATTTATTTTTTAAACTGACCTTAGTTTGAGCTTCAAACTAAAAAGCTTAAAAAGCATTAAAGCAGCTGATAAAATAATGCTAATGTCACCTTTCTGTTTGAAGGATCCTAAACCTTATTTTCTGGCATTTTGCATTGTTAATCAAGTGAGTTATAGTGAATTGAATAAAACACTTAAGCTATATGTTGATTACAATCATGATCCAACCACAATCACTACGTTTACATGCACATTTTATTTAAGGTCTATATTCGGATTGCAGCCATATTCTGAACATGATGTTTATATGTGTACAGGCATGGGAATATTCCTGTATACATTTGTTGTTGTAAGTATGCCTGAGCTGCCATTCCTGGCCAGCTGTGACTCGGGTGGTAGAGCAGGTTGTCCACTAATCGTAGGGTTGGTGGTTCGATTCCCGGCCCACGTGACTCCACATGCCAAAGTGTCCTTGGGCAAGACACTGAACCCCAAGTTGCTCCCGATGGCAAGTTAGCGCCTTGCATGGCAGCTCTGCTACCATTGGTGTGTGAGAATAGCTGAATGAGAACCAGTGTAAAGCGCTTTGGATAAAAGCGCTATATAAGTGTGCCATTTACCATTTACCTAGCTTACAGCTACACATCTGTTAGCACCCACAATTCCTTGCGGACTGAGCATGCACATATATCTCCTTTCAATGGATTTTCTGAATAAGGTGTTTACATACAACACATTTCCGATTAAAACGGGCATATTCCAGGGCTGGGAATCAGAATACTGTCTTAATCGGATTGAGGCGTTTACATGACTTGGTACTAAATCGAATACCAAAACGCTGTTGGATTCTTGATTCTGTAGACTATCGATATTTATTTGTTCTGTGAAAAACTGTGATCTCTCTCTCCAGTAACTGCATATCAATGGCTCAAGCCTCTGTTACTAGGTCTAAAATAATGTTTTGGAATTAGCAACAGAGGCTTAAAATGGGATGCGTAATAAATTAGTTCCACACACACGAGCGTTTTAAGGACAAAAACCTGAACAATGTCTTGAGGTGTGGTAACTGTGGTGTAAGTGGAACAAATCGACTCTGGTCTGTTGAGTTCTTAGAAAATAATAGACACCCGAGGTCAGGGTGTGCATTATTTTCTAATAATTCAACATTTATTGATAATCTGTGTTTTTTAAAAAAAAAACTCAAAATGGACCCCATTCTATACAGGTGTAGAAGCATAAAGACACAGTACGGAGTGTGTGTACAGGATGTTCTGTATGAGCAGATCGTCAATAAGAGTCCTGAGATGAGCAGCATCCATGTGAGATTATCCACAGAAACAAGGGTAAGACATGAGCATACTGTTTTTGGGATGTTCAGATCTCTAGGGTATTTATAGGGCCCAGCCACATCAAGCTGTATACTTTAAGTAGCAGCAGACAATATAAGGAATATTTATGCCAGTGATGAGCCTGTGTTTATTTTCAGAAAAGCTGGAATAGGTGGGTAATACTGACTCATGTTGCATAAGAACGGGTGTGTGCTAATAGAGTGATGGGTTGTTTTAAGTGCTATCACCCTGCTTCCAACAGTGCCATTCAAGTAGGAACATTCAATGTCTTTACTATGTTTTTATATCCTGTTCCATGTTTGTGAAGGGCAATGGTCACTTCAACTTTTTGGATCATTCTTTTGACTTAACCATGTTTCCAACATGCAGTCAAACATGACAACACAGCCCCAGCCAGTCCAGATATTTCATGTACAGCAAATGAAGCTCGATTATTTGTGTCGTGTTTGACAACACTCGTTTTACATATTTGTGCTGTTGAATAATTTTGAGACTGGAGAAGTTGCATTTTTAGTTGAATTTGGAGAAACCACTTGAAGCATTAATTGTTTAACTATTTCAGTTGCTTTTGTTTGATTTGTTCACTGAAATCAGCTGAAAGTATGTAAATTAACAAACTTGATTTACACTGGGGGTTCATAAGTGTACATAAGTACAGAGACTCCCTTTTGTGCCTTTTTTTTTAAAAATAGTTCACATTATACATCAGTATGCTGGAGACCATTTAGAAACAAACACTCAGTCAGGTTTTCTCTTTTATTGTAAAAGCACTTTAGTCAAAGAGACCAAAGCCCATGTCATCATCAGACTCCTCAGACTCCTCCTTCTTCTCTTCCTTCTTCTCCTCTTCCTTGGCTGAAAGAGGAAAGGAAAAAAAAAAATAAATAAAAAATTATGGAAACACTGCTTTTGTGTATGCTCATCTGTACAAAAATTTCAAATTTGAGGAGACCAGAGGACAAATGCACAGCATTTTATGGAAATGAAACTTAACTCACTCAATCTGATGAATGTTGGTAAGAGTACATACCTGGGGCATCTCCACTACCAGCAGGAGCAGCTCCACCAGCAGCAGGAGCAGGAGCAGCACCACCAGCTCCCACGTTGCAGATCAGGCTACCGATGTCCACGCTGCTCAGAGCCTGAAACATTACACATCAACACTGCATCATGCTGGGTTTGTATTCAGACCGAAGAACTAGTGATATTACCCAGAAACCCTTGCTGCAATGCACAAAAGAGGAGTCAACATTACCAGAAGACCACAGAAAACACCTCCCTGCCTCAAGTGGTCAGACTTTACCTAAAGGCTACGCTTAAATGAAATCCTGGCACTGTCATGTTTATGTTCATCAGTGGGACACAGGTGGGATGATCCAGTAAGTAGTGATGGGAAGTTCAGATCATTTTACTGACTCTGATCTTTGAAGCTCATTCAGCAAAATGAATGAATCTTTTTCAAGTCATTTCGTTCATTTCAGCAGAATATAAATAAAATGTGACGTGTTGAGGAATTTAACATATCTAGTACTTAACTAAGTTAATACAACCAAGGCTGAATTATGAGAAACAAATGATTAATAGCTTAGCTGGGTCTTCAGGCTATGCAGTCTGTTAGTTCACCTTATTAACACCTTGTTCCTGAGTCATATTAAAGATTCATTCATGAATGACATCACTACCAGTTAGCGGTCACCAATTAGGCCACAGGCTTACATGTGTAACCTCTTGTTACATTATATGAACTTTTACAGTGTGTAAAGTGTTAGTATCACCACCATAATCAGACTAGTTAACGAGCTACTAAATAAAGGCATTTATAATAATATATAAATGCCCCTGACTGGTGGAATGAACTTCCCATCTCAATCCAGACTGCAGAATCTGTCACGCTCTTCAAAAAAACAAAACAGATAAAGACCAACCTCTCCATGAACACCTAACTAACCCCTAGAACACCACCACCACATTATCCTAAATGGGTCTTACACCTCTACTCTGGGCACTTTGCTTCTCTAGAACTCAATTATAAATCTTGTATAGTAGCACTATTTGTATTGTTCTCCACTTGATGCATCGCTTTGCTTGCATTTCCTCATCTGTAAGTCACCTTGGATAAAAGCATCTGCTAAAATGAATAAATGTAAACATAAATAATAACAGTAAGTGACTTTGCTGGTGGGAAACTGGTCCATTTGTGGCACATGTGAAGGCGGAATAAGATGTATTATGTACCATGTATACTGACAGCTCTAACACCAACCAGATACTGCACTCTATGGTATTTTACACTGGATTCTCTACACTTTCAGTTAAACACAAGTGATGTGATTAGTAATGGGCAGAATAGATTTTCTTTACTAGTGTGTCCCAGACTTATTTATAATATCAGAAGCCTGATGGACATCAAGTTAAAGCAACCACCAGGAGGATTTTGACCATTAGCATAAGTTTGTAAAGGATATAGTGGTCAGGAAAGTCGTAAATTACTCTAGAATACTACTTTAATTAAAATAAAAGAATACCTTGGCGAACAGACCGGGCCAGAAAGGCTCGATGGTCACTCCTGCAGCCTTGATCAGAGCGTTCAGTTTGTCCTCCTGAGAAACACCAACATTAGCAACATTAGCTAACTACTAGTGTCAATTATCTTTCAATTAACAACACAGTTTGGATATTATGTTAAACATAAACACACATGATGGACTCCTCTGCTGTTGCTATAAGCTACTAACTTTATTTACACGCGTTGTAAGAGTTAAAACTAGCGCTAACTAACAAACACACTTCACATGCTAATGCTAACTGGCTAGCAATCAAGCTACTGAGTTCATTTTAGTAGGCTACATGAAGCACAAATTACTAAACTTTCAGTTCGTCACTGTAGATGTGGAGTGATAAATATAAGATTTAATAGCAGCTAGGATCTGGAACATAACACCACGTTTTCCTGCTACAACACGTGACAGTGATGTTGCCGCTAAAGATGGCGGCGCGGTGCCCGGAGCTCAGACTGAACACATACCGTGACGGTAACTTCATCATCATGGAGGATGAGAGCGGCGTAAATACAGGCGAGCTCGGAGACAGAGGCCATTGTACTCTCACTTTAACACAGTTCAGGATCTGGATGCCTAATTATGACGGTGCTAGTCGCCGGATTCAAAGGCCTTAGCTTCGCTAGAAGAACCGAGCACCTTTAGGCACGTTCTCGTCTTCTGTACAGAGCGGAAAGGGACTGAACAGAGGCGGGCCATCACCTTATATACTCCTCTACGTCACTTCGTGGGCGGGGCGAACAGGGAGGCGTGGTCTTTAGACGTTAATGTAGAATGGGTGCTTTTACTGTATGTGCCTTTAATGCTAGGTATAAAATGAAATGTTATTAATAAATAACTGTTTGCGGTTATATTTAAAATAGCTAAATTGAACATATTAGTAGATTTATATCCGGATTCCACACACTGAAAAGTTTATTATATGTACTTCCTCCAGCTTTTAAAAATTGCTCATCCTCCTATTTCTTATTAAAATGATCCAAATTAAATAACATATTAATAGATAATTAAGAGGAAGTCGTTGGTATTATATTTAAAAACCATGAAAATTAACCTAAGCCAGATTACACACTCTAAACAGGTTATCTACTCACATTAAAATTAAACATAACCTGTACACACCAGTACACATAAAAAATTATATTATTTGTAATATTCCATCATCCATTTTCTATACCGCTTATCCTACAGGGTTGCAGGGAGCTTGGGGCACAAGGCGGGGTACATCCTGGACAGGGTGCCAATTCATCACAGGGCACACTCACATACACATTCACACACCCGTTCATACACTATGGACACTTTGGACATGTCAATCAGCCTACCATGCATGTCTTTGGACTGGGGGAGGAAACCGGAGTACCCGGAGGAAACTCGGGTAGAACATGGGGAGAACATACAAACTCGGTACACACAGGGCAGCAGCGGGAATCGGACCCCCAACCCTGGAGGTGTGAGGCGAACATGCTAAACAATATCAAAACTACTCACGATATTTTTTTCCATTATGTAACTTTAAGAAATGATGACGACGTAACTCATTTGATTAAAAAATAAAATGGCTGTGCGCATGAAAAACAAGTCGTTATATTAAAACCACAGATAAACACATCAGTAACAAAGAACTTTTACTTTGTCTAAAACATTGTCTAAAAGGAACAAGATAACAAGAAGAAATAAGCTTTAAAATGATACACGATTTAATACGCAGATTTAATTTCTAGCTGAAAAAGTGAAAAATACAACTACATCTATGCTAGATCTTCTCAACAGAAATGGAATAAAAGTATAAAAAATGAAGTCTTTATAGCAATATAAATATCAGTTAATTATTAAAATCACTGTTTTAATTTTTGATGCCTGACCTACACCTAAGATGAGGACATTAGATGTGACTGATAAACTAAGGTTTTAATTATGGAAACAAACCTTTTTATTTTTATTATGGACTTTTTTTTAAATTATGAAACCACACAGATGCCAGAATTTGGTGGAGGATTTGATTTATTTCACTGAAGAAGCATAGGAACATTAGAAAATTAATATTAAAAACATACATTGCATATGCGGGTTAAGTCATGCCTCACCGTTATTATGATAACCATAACATCAGGAATGCAAGTACCTTGATGGTCATTAAGGGGGGAAAAAGCCTAATGATCCCATTGTTTTCAGTTGCGATGTTTCAATCAGCTTTCGGATTTAAAAACAAAAAAGTGCTAATCGTTGTAATTTTAAGCAGGTAGAAATATCCTCCTTATAAACCAATGCATGGACTTCAGGAATAAATGACTAATAAAGGCCCTTTAAACACTTTAGTGGAATATAGTACACAAACTCACACGCAGGTCATTCTCACCCAGTACACAGAAACATCACAATCTGCCATCAGGGCTTTCAACTAACTATCAAATCTTCTGTTCATTTGGCACAAATGTGATATATTTTTTTAAAACACTATTTAATGAAAGATATCATACTTCTGCCTTCATCTGAGCTTATGTTCCTCTCGTTATAATCAGAGAAATACCAGAAATCAAAAAAATGGTCAAATGGGATTTTCGGTCAGAAGCAGGATAACAGGGAATAGCAGGCAGATACAGTACGCATTAATAATAAGCTCTGATTTAATGCCGTGTGTGTTATTGAGCTAACTCGGCTCTATCCTGAGCAAATCAAGAACATTTTAGTCTAAACACCAAACCAAACCACCTTAAGCTGACTCAGTCAGCTCAATAATTTTCATGTGAGGATTACGACATGAGGAGAACAGGACACAAACAGCAAGCACATGTAAGAGACAGAAGTCCAACTCCAAAGGGGACATCAGATCCAATCACCCAGTGTGTTAACTGAACTGTGTGTCCGTGTCCTCGTCACGGTTTCAGAGCGTCCGTGTGGACGTTTCCTGCAGGTTGATTAGACGTCGGGGTCGGTTTACTCCTTGTGTGATTTTCGTTTCGGTTCCTCGTCATAAGACACGCCGTACTCGTTCACCCTGGTCTTGTCCACGGGATACAGCCTGTAAGAGACAAAAAAACGTTTTTTCCACGTGAATCTAAACTTCATTTACATTTTAATTTGCATAACTGAAGCATGAACATGGCTCACCATCGCTGATACAGGTAAATTATAAACACCGCGTCGTCCCTGAAGCAGGCCAGCCGATGAGACGTTGGCATGGTGATTATGAAGGCAAAGACGTCGTCAATAAACGTGTTGAACGCCTGAGGATATAAAGATGTATAGAAAATCATTAAACACTCCAGACATGTTTTATTAGAGGGAGATATTGCTAGGTGACCATTTTCTATCACAGCAGTTCAGACAATAAATACATTTACATGCACATCAATATTCCGATTTTAATCAAAATTTGGCAATACTCTAATTAGTACTGAGTCACGTAAACGCCACAATCTGATTACCCGAATCAGATTAAGACAATATTCTGATTCCCCAAATTCTGATTCCCACCCCTGGAATATGCCCGTTTTAATCAGAAATTTGTTGGATGTAAACACCTTATTCAGAAAATCCACTGAAAGGAGATATATGTGCATGCTCAGTCCGCAAGGAATTGTGGATGCTAACAGATGCTTAGCTGTAGGCTAACAACAACCACATATAGAGGAATATTCCCATGCCTGTACACATATAAACATCGTATTATATAGACCTTCAACGGAATTTGATGTGTATGTAAACGTAGTAAGTAATTCCAGCTAGAATTCAAATCACAGGTTTATATTAATGCGTTTGTTCTAATACGTTATGTTTTCTAGGTGCGCCACAAAACATAAGGCTAATAAATAAATTTAACAAATGTGCTGTTAATTAACAATAAAAAAAATAATTAAAAAAAAAAAAACATCTAATACGTTTTTATTTGTGCTTTCAGCTTTCTTGGTAACATGACAAGCTTCCTTTTTTGTCTTATTATCTTTAAGAGAGAAAAAAAAAAGGCTTGTGAGGGAACGACAATTTGGAGCTGTTATAATGTAAGTGCCACGAACTAACTTGTTACACAGATGTTCTGCAACATTAAATGTAACTAAAAAAGGATAATAAAAAAAAAAGTATGACATGCTGTTCTTTAATAAATTAAAATGTGTAAGTGTTGGTAAGTTGCTGTGGTATGAAAGGAATAAAACACTGTTACTGGAAAACTTGAGGGTGGTAATGGTAAGATCACACATCACACCCTGTAGTTAATTCTTTTCTTATAACAGCATGCCCCCCGCCCCACCCATGCTTAAAAGAAAATGTACCTCTGTTTTACAATTCATCAATAATAATAATAATAATAATAATAATAATAATAGTAGTAGTAGTTTACAAAGAATGAAAAGCAACAAGTTTTTCTGTGACTCCGTCAATCTCTAGACCTGATGTGAAAAAGGTAGTGTGTGACAGACGACTCAGTTACAGCAGATACGCAAGTACAATAGGCAGAGATTTTACACGAGAGTACAAATGTTGTTATGAGGATATAAAGCAAGGTGGAGACAGTTATAAAGGCAAAGTGTAGACATACACTTACATTTTATAACATACGCTAATATTTTTACATAGGCCTATTTAATTATTATTATATTTTTATATATGCATACTAGGTTTCAGATATTATATTTTTGTTAATTATGAAACTGAAGGAGCATCTTTGAAACCTTGCACAATAAATCTGTTAGTTTAAATGTATTTCCTTGTCTTTTTCAGTTTGGCTTAAGGGAATGCAAACTTTTGCACTCAAGTGTAGGCGATATGTTCAGAAACAAAAGAACCAAGTGGTTCATTGTTATGGTAACAAACACTTTGATTTTTCACAAAAATGTGCTCTATGGAGAGAATTTTTACTCAAACTCCAATGGCGTGTTTTAATTTATTTGTGTACTGAAGGCTGGAGGCTTCGTTGCTCAATAGGAATTGTTTTCCTCCTTCATGCCAGAGCTCATGTGAGTTTTAATGGTTGAGAAGCTATTATGAATATTCCTTCATATAGCCACATTGTCTAGACCCTTTCAGTACTTCTTAAAGCGTATCACTTACCTTGTACATAAAGGCCTTCCAGGGCAGATGAGCCACAGATTTTAACTGTTAAAATGAAGAAAAAACATCAGACGACTGATTCAGATATAAAAACAGGTGCTATTGGAAACAAAAACTGACACATGAAACAGCTTCTTGTACCAAATACTGAAAAATCTTACCACTGAAACTCAAAATGTACTGTGTACTGTGTACAAAATGTAGTGTGTACAAAATGTAGTGTTGTACTGTGTACAAAATGTAGTGTTGTACTATGTTGTGTTTCATTCGATGCTAACCTTGTAGTTCACAAAGAGCTGAGGTAGCATGAAGAGGAATCCAAAAGCATATACTCCTGTTAGGAAAAAGAGAAACGTGTTTGTTAAAATAGGGTTTCTCAAAAGTTCTGCAGCCAGGAAACCCTTCAACTGTTAAAAATAAATAAATAAATAATTAAATAAACAAACAAATAAATAAATAAATAGGCCTCCACGCTACAGATTTATTTTAGGATTTATTCTCATAATATTCAGCAACTATTCAAATATTCATTCCTGAACTTTAAACTCACAGAACAATTCAGTCGTTAGATTCAACTCTACGAAGATTATTTACATTACTCTTGAGTTTAGTTCTTTTTGGATTTAAACTCGGTCAAGCAGGCTAATAACTACATGAAATCAATAATAAATAATAACTTTGATAAAGGTGGGTTGTGATTTCCACTGCTGTTTCAAAACGATGCTGTGCTTCACAGACCCCACTTCCAGAGCCATTATATTACATTAAACCGTGCAATACGCCTTCAAAATCTTTCAACTGAAAATTTTATGATTTACACATGAAATGATAACTTCCATAAGCGTGTAATGAGATGCAGGATAATCTGTGTATCATTACAAACGTACCATTGACTAAACTGTTGATCAGCCAGGAGTACCAACTGTTAACAAGACAAAACATTCAGAGTTAAACCCAAGAGAAAGGAGTGAAGCTGCTAAACATGTTCATCATACAGGAGGTGCCAATACTGCTAACAAGAAAATCCTAGCAGACAGACAGACAGAAAAAAACAAAAACAGACTTTCATGACAAAAACCCATAGTGCATTTCGGTTGCTGAGACAGCTGAGAAGCAATAGAAAGAAAACAGCAAGGTAATAGTCTTGTCTATTCACGAAAAGCTACCATAAATGTTGGCACCTCTGAGCATATCAGCTGCAATGCTAAAGAAAGCACTGTACCTTTTATACTTCACAAATACAAGTGCATAAATGGCTCCACCCAGACACAGTGGATACAGCACGTAGGACAGATATTTCATCGCCTGTGAAGAACAACCAGCATACACAACAACACAGTGAACTCTAATAAAAACACCAAACATTTAACATATTACATCTGGCACAACTACAACTCTGAGTGAATCACTTCTTACCAAACTGTCATATTCCTCCGTCCTTCTCTCGGATTCGTCGGATTTGCCGAACTGAAAGACAAATTTTGATATCGATTATAAAAGGCAGATAGTTCGATCTGAAAACAAGCTTTGTGGACGAACATCGTGTGCATGTGCCGCAGAGATAAATCTACACTCTCACCATGAAAGTCGGAGTAAGCCCCTTCCAGAAAATGTAGATTTTGAAAGCTTTCTTCACTTTCCACACCTGTAAAAGCAAACAAAAGATACCAAATGTGAAAAATGTTTACTGTATTAGAATCGCTTCATGCTTGATCATGTACATTATTGGCCTTTCTTCAGGAATAAAACATCTAAATGCATTCTACAACAGCAACTATCAGATATGGGATTTAGGAGAAATCTGTGTACTTATTTTTTGCCAAACTGTTTAAAAACACAAAAGTGTTGCAGTGTTGTTTGGACGTACCTCAATCAGAGATCCTACTCCAGCAGGGATGAGCACCAGCAGGCTCGTCTGTTCATCGAGCAGGTAGAGGAAAATCACTAGGGTGCTGAAACACCTCCACAGCACTGGGAAAGCACACAGTCATATTAACGTCAGTGCCACTAAAGCGTGCTCTACACTACAGGACAACTTCACTTAAAAAGGAATAAAAAGTAAGTAACTGTCACCTGCTTTGCTGGACATTCCCACCATGCTCTTCTTCTGCTTCCAAAAGCTGATATCATTTTTAAACGCCAGGAAGTCAAATAAGAGCTGAGAAGTACATCGATGTATAAATGTGTCGCAGTAAAACAACTACTTTCCTTCTGATGACTTAAAAGAGACCTTCAAGCGCAAGAAGCGTTCTAAATCTACTTACATGAAAGGCAGCGACAAAGAAGGTCAGGGCGAGGAAGTACAGATTGGTGTCCACAAATATGCCCTTGATTTCATCGGCATCCTTTTCAGTAAAGCCTACAACAACAAAATGTTTCAATAATTGCAGTTTGAACTGTTGTGATTATAACATTAGTTATAACAGGTCTATGGTGCGAATGGAAATCATTAATAACCACCACGGTTATATAGATTGTTTTTAATACTTGTTCATTCAACTTCAGTAACTACTCTATCCTGGTCAGGGTTGTGAAGGATCCAGAGTCTATCCTGGGAACACTGGGTGCGAGGCAGGGACACACTCTGGATGGGACACCAGTATATCACAGAGTACTGTACACACACTCATTCACACACTCATTCACACACTCATTCACACACTCATTCACACCTAGGGGCAGCTTAGTGTAGCCACTCCATCTAATGGCATGTTTTCATTTTTGGGAGGAAACCAGAGAACCCTGAGGAAATCCATGCACATGCACAGAAACTCCACACAGACAGTAACCTGAGCTCAGGCTCGAACCGGGGACCCTGGAGCTGTAAGTTGTATTTAATATCTCTAAATCTAATTGACTGGTCACTTGAAAGTAACAAAAAGTGAAAAATAACAGCAACTACATTAACTTCTTTCAGTCCATACAGGATTTTGAGGAGTTGTGTGTGTGTTTGTTTTTTTTTTGTGATCGTTACAGCGAAACATGATTTTTCTGCAGCTTTTTATTTTTATTTATTTTTTTAGTTTTTTGTGCTTTTTTTGCGGAAAACTACTTGAATTGGCGAAATCGCAATTGCACAAAATTGTTTTGCACGCTCTTTCGTGGCGATGTTTGTCGGTAAAGGAGACCTTTTAGCTGTACTCGTGTTCGACGCACGTGAATCGAAGAGGGCTTTGGATGAATCCGCGTTGGGATGACGTCACATGACGCATCTTGACCCAAATCTGTGGAAAATCTATGATGCTTTTGAAAAATTACAAGCTCCTCAGAATATTGCAGCATTTGCTCGATACTGTGTTCATTTCTGCAATCACAAAATCGTGAAATCCTGGAGGGACTGTCTTTATTCATCCTTATTGGAGGATTTTCATTTCCTAATCTAAAGCTGATTAACATGAAAACAAGTAAGTAATGTCAACTTGAATACTGTTCGTATAACACTATGTTTTAATTCTACATTATACCACATCATACCACAGAATCTGTCACTATCTTCAAAAAACACATAACTAACCCCTTTAAAAAACACACACACACACACACAACACCTTACTCTGGCTCGTACACCTCGACTCTGCGCACTTTGCTTTTTCTAGAACTCAATTAAAGATCTTGTATAGTAGCACTACTTGTATTGTTCTCCGCTTGATATATCGCTTTGCTTGTATTTCCTCTTCTGTAAGTCGCTTTGGATAAAAGCGTCTGCTAAACGAATAACTGTAAATGTAAATCCAAACATTAAAACCAAAGCCATGATTGCAAGCATAATCCAAAACCAAACTGTGTCCAAACAAAAGCCAACATTCGGCACACCTAAGCTCTCCAGGTGACATTACGTAACCACGATCGTTATCTCATGACACACAGCTAAGAACCTGTTTTGTTGCTCACCGAACTGCTGCAACGAGTACACGGCGTCCTGCATGTGGATCCAGAAGCGCAGCTTTCCCAGAGTGATGGTGTCGTATGAAATAGTGAGAGGCAGCTCAGTGCTGCTGCTGTTGATCTCCTGAAAGACACATAAATGTGACACGCTGGATGTCTACAAACACACAATGAGATCAATCTCCCATTGTAATCAGTGAATCTCATACCACTAAATCTTTCACTCGGTTACTCAGCTCATCTATAAACAGCAGAGGCAGGTACACAAACTTCTTCCCACTCTGGTACCTAAAAACCAGACAGGAAATAAGGAAAAGTTCTGTAAAAACAGCAGTACATCAGTCTGTGTGTGTGTGTGTGTGTGTGTGTGTGTGCTTCTGCTGACAATGGGCCTCATTTACAATGTTCATGTTCTCTTATCCTTATTTGTTCTTATATATACACATATATATATATATATATATATATATATAAAACGACGCAGTTACTGCAAGTCAGCACCTCGTTATGCGTCTATAAACCAAAGGTTTCTGGCATAAACTGTAGAACCATCCATTTAACGTACACACTTTAGCAAGCTTTATTTTCAGCTTTTGAAATCTTGCAGCGAATGGCATATGAAGCAAACCAGCATTTCCGAAACTTTTGTCAATCTGGCGGAAATTTTTAGTTTGGTTTGGCTTACACACAACTTTACGAAGAGACATATGAGGCCCAATGTACAAGTCTCATAATTTGAGCATGACAAGAAGGAAATACAATAAGAAAGAAAGAAAGAAAGAAAGCAAAACAGAAAGCCAGGCTTCAGCGTCCCTGGAGCGGAGAGGGTTAAGTGGCTTGCTCAAGGGTTCAACAGTTGTAGCTTGGCAGTGCTGGGGTTTGAATTCAGGACCTTCTGATCAAATAACCCAGAGCCTTTACCCACTGAGCCACGACTGCACTAACATAGTGCTGAACTTGTACTATCAGAAATTAAGCAGTCGAGAATTTAGCGATTTAGAGAATTCACAAGGGTCAGATTAAGCTCACATCTCATCGCATCTACGTATCAAAGTGTACTTGAGGAAGATCACACTCACACTCTCATATAGCGATGCACGTCACTCGGTATGGCCTCTCGGTCGAACAGGAAGTTCTCGGCCACGATGTTCAGCGTGAGACGGGAGCGCCAATGAGACACGGGCCGGTCCACTTCTCCATCACCCACCGGGGTTCTCTGCTCCTGCTGCTGGGTGACAAGATTCATAAACAGTCACAATTTGGTGGCTACACAAAGTATTACAGAAAAAGTCTCTGCTAATATCTGCTAATAAACACAAAGATCGCTCTCATTAGTTATGGAAAGAGCGTCTCACCCGGGGCAGCTCCTGGCCAGTGATCAAGCTGACCTCCGGGGGTTTGGGCAGCATGTATGTGGTGAGCTGTGTGACCAGATGCACTTGGCGTGGGTCCTGCCACGGAGACATTCCTGCCTGATGGACAAACACCATGCCGTATAGCGTCCCATTCTGCCGTGTCTTCTTGGGCAGGGACACGTTTATTAACCTTTAGAGAGAGAAACAAAAAACACCTCATCACTCAAGTCTGATCGAGAGATATTTGTTCAATACAGGCTAATAGGGAGATCTGCAAGATGGTGGGGGTGTTCCCGAAACAATTAGTTATATTTTTGTATAACTACTCCTGTTTAGTTTCACACAACTGTTATAAGTGTTATTTGTTGTTATGTCCTGTGTCTGAATGTTGTTTATGTTAATTATTGTGCTGCCTTCTTGGCCAGGGTTCACTTGTAAGATATTTTTGTCTCAAGTGTTACTATCACGGTAACATGACTGTTAATTAAAAACAAATATAAAATCAATAGAACAACATTCAGAAGACTTTCCGGTTTCTCAGTAACATGTCAAGCTGCATTTCTTGTCTTATTCATTACATGGAAAAGAGGAAAAAAGTTTGAGGGTTGTGATGAAGCGACAGTTTATAGATTTTCTTCTTTTTTTTTTTTCTTTTTCTTTTTCTTTTTTTTTTTAAGTGTAATCAATGACAAATTGCTGTGGTACAAGAGAAATGATTTCATCTCAAATGCATGCAAGATTTTTGAGAAATAGTCAGGAGGATACATAAAACGAAGACGAAATATGTGACGGTCCCAGACAACTAATATATTTATTAATATTTAGTATAACCTTTAAACAAGGTGGGTTTTATAGCACGAGCAGTGTGTTTCCTGAAATAAACTGAAGCCTACTGCTTTGACATTAATGCATGCTTGGTGAACGACTTTACCTCTCAAACTTGGTGTACACATCAAAGTCCTCCTCCCTGTGGATGAGTGTGTGTCCTCCTTCAGCATTGGATTTCAGAGCTGTGTAGATGCTCATCTGTGTGGATCAGAAGCATGAAAATACATAGGAATGAAGGACAGGAAGTCATATGGAAGCTTAGGAACGAGATACAGCAAAGGCACGTCTAAAAGTATGGAAAAGTGAAATGGTGCATGATGCTCACCTGGAGGCGAGGTTTTCCTGCAAGATAAGGACTGATGCAGTTGTCACTTCTGGGATTTTCACAGGGTTTTGTGTACACGATGCCGTACATCACCCAGCACGTGTGCAGCACGTAGACGATGAAGACTCCCACTATGATGGTGGTCAGAGAGGTCTTCTGAAACATGCTGCCTCTTTTACTCGGCTATGTCAATATCTGACCGGATGAACAATACTGATCTGTAAAGCTACACACACATGACGTGAAACACCCGAGCCGTGTTACCCGACATGCCAGTGTTGCTGCACGCGCAGCTTGTGACACGTAGGGTTTAAGTCCTGATCCTTCAACCAGCTCTCCGACATCACCGGCTAAAAACTACATACTATCCTAACAAATCCTCCTTACAATCCCCTGGAGTATCTTCACCTCCCAAATAACGCGCATAAAGTAACGGGATTCAGAATAAAAAATAGTTTTTATAATGATTTTGAAGCGTTTCTCGGTCTGGGTTTACAATCAGAGCCGTAGTTTAACTTCCGTGTTGAGGGTTTTTTGTTTTTTTTTCCCCTGTGTTGCCAGATCTAGACTTTATAACTCAACAAAAACTAAACCCTACCGGCTGATTTGCAATTATTTACTATTATGAAAAGTAGACATTATCATCCATTTTATTTAACACCAATATTCATAAAAAAAATAAAATAATTAAACCAACAAATATTAAGATTTAACCTGGAATAAGAATCAAAGTTCATCCATTAAACCATCCAGCACACACAGGACGGTTCTCTAACATTGTTTCTCTAACATTAGTATTTAGTTTTTCATTTGGGAACCATTTCACAATGTTCTGAGAATGTTTCATTTTGGTAAACAATACCATCTCTATGTGAACACAACACTCCTACTCTTATGGCTATATGACAACTAACAAGGAACTTTCGCTAAATGTTGTGTTCAGGTTTTAGTGGGGTTTTGTTTGTTTGTTTGTTTGTTTGTTTTTTGTTTTTAATGAAAACTAACATTTCAGGAACTTTACATATTGTTTTCTTTTGGGTAGTTCTCAACGTTTGCTTTTAGGATTTGTTGTTGTTGTTGTAGATAAAAACTGATCTTTCAGGATCCATTTTGAGACATTCTCAAGTTTTCCAAATGTTGCTTTTAGATTAGATTGTTTTTGTAACTACAAACTAACCTTTCAGGACTGTTTCCATAAAGTTTTCTTCCAGGATGTTCACAAAGCATGACAAAGGTTCATTGTAGATTGAACTTTTTTTTGAAAACATGATTGCTTTTAACCCATCCCATAATCCTGTTTTAATTTTACTGCACACTTAAATACACATCAATCCTGTTGATCGATTATTGCAAACTCCGGTTTAAATTTCAGTTTTGGATTCATTTTAAAAGATAAAAATATAAAAACCCACAAGAAAAAAATGAACATTAGTGCTGGGTTTTTTTAGACTGACAGTTTAAAAGCGAATTAATCCCCATGTTTTACTTATAAATTTTGTTTATTTATTGGTTTTATTGGTTTTTGTTTTGTGTGATTAAATGTTGTTAAGACGTTTAAATGAAGTGGTGCAAACAATTCTTTTTAAAAATAAAATCCATCCATAATTGTTTACATTTATAGTCAACACCTGCATGCAAATAGTAAATAATAACAACAATAAAAATGTTTCGTTTTTAATTTAAAGTACAAACAGGTTGATTGTCGCAAGTTGGCAACAAACCAATGACGGAAACATGAAGGGAGTGCTTCCGGTTTATACCGGAAGCAGTTCTCTGTATTTCCGTAGCGATTGACGAACTTCTGTCGTTTGTGCTACAATTTTTTCTTCACTTTGGTAGAGGGTTTTGTTTTGAAATCCACTGCCACCATGAAACTCGTTCGGTAAGTTGATTTTAGACTTTTAATTTAATAACATGCAGAGATTAAATGCACGAAAATGTGAATGAGTGTGGCGGATGGCGTTAGATTTTAATTAGCGGCTAAGGAGCTAGCTGACTTTGTATTGAAGGCGGGAAGCCGCGAGGGAATGAATGAAAACAAGATAAATATTTTATTCACTTATATACAAACATTAATGATTTAAAAATAACAACAGGGAATAGATGTGCGTTTAGATGCCTCTTAAAACATAAAAATAGACAATATGGCTGATGCTCCAGATGACTGTCCAGACTAATTATGGCGACTTTATTTGTCTGTAAGTCAGATCATCATCTTAACGTGTTTTATATTGTTTGTGAGCTTATTTAAATTTGATTTTTTTTTTAAAATTATTATTCCATATATATATATATATATATATATATACACACACATACACACACACACACACACACACACACACACACACTACCAGTGAAAAGTTTGGAGACATTGGACTGAAATATTTGAAATCGGTGTTGTAGACAAAAATATAATTGTGCCAACATATTCATTTCTTTCAATAGAAAACTAACATTTTATTTACAAATAAAGAAATCTCTGGAGATAATGCCAAGAATACATTTCTGGAAATTCTCTGCAAAAAGCGTGACAATTTTAAAGATGCTAACATATAAAATTATTTTTACTTTATTTTGGATTTTTTTTTATTTTTTTTTTTTTTATCACAACATAATTCCCATAGCTCCATTTGTGTTACTCTAGAGTTTTGATGACTTTATTATAATACAATGTGGAGAAATAAAGGAGGAGTGTGTAAACTTTTGACCCGTAGTGCATGTAGACCTGCTTGAAACAGTTTAGTAAACTTTTCTGCACCTCACTGTTGAGAAACTCTGGTTTAAGGATCCGGGTTTGTTTCCAGAGCTTTTTGTGCAGCGATCTGACCGTCTTCTCCATCACAGGTTCTGGAGAACCCTGTGTCCTGCGTGAGTGTTTCCGTTCTTAACACCACTCAGGAAGGGCTGTTACTGAGCTGATTAGTTGAATCAGGAGTGTTTGAGCAATCGAACGCTCGTGTTAAAATGTGGAGGACAGGACCGTGATCATGAACCTGAGGAGTATTCGTGTGAATGACTGAGGTTGTGTTCATTGTGTTTCCCTCCTGCAGATTTTTGATGAAATTGAGCCATGAAACGGTTACCATTGAGCTGAAGAATGGCACCCAGGTCCACGGCACTATCACAGGTATCGCACACTGTAACTTCTGAGTTTTAACGTTGTATGACTGTAAAGGTTAGGGACTTAACTTTAATTCAACTGAAAAATATTTATTATAAGTTAGAGATGCACCGATGTATCGGCAGATACTATTTTTCCTGCTATGGGCTATCGGCTCATAGTTTAAAAACATCCAATGATCAGGGCCGGTTATATCCTGTCAATCAAGAGGGCAGGCAAACACATCTATTTCGTGCCGTGTGTAAAGATGATGTCTCTTGTGTGGAATGATGACAACAACTGCAGTCTGTAATCTCTGCACTGCAGAAAAGTAAGCAGCAGTGAATCGGGAGTTTCGGTGTCGAGTCTATTTTTTTTCTCTTGTGCTGAATTAAAGCGCCAGTACACCGTTGAAAGATTTAAATGAAGATGGTTGACAAAAAAGGAGTATATATTGCACAGAAAATATATTTGTAGAGTAGTATATTTCATATGCATTTAATGAGTTAATATCATAAAGTTTAGGCCTATATATTACCAGTTAGATGATAAATGAAGTAGAAATGCTTTTGTGTGTGGTGATTGAATGTGAAGCCTAACAGGAGATGTTTTAGAATTCAATGTTAATATGAATTAATAACATTCCAATTGTGTTAATTTGAGATGTGTTTTCTGTTTGAGACCAGTTACTGTGAAACAACTTGTTGAAATGGAGAGTTTTTATTTTCATTTCTTTCAGAATTGTGGAATTAATTATTATTAATTTATAAGAAGGCATAAATGGCAGAACTATCGGTATCGGTCAATATCACTCTGGATAATCGGTTATCGGTACTGGCTGAGAAATTTTGTATCAGTGCATTTCTTATAAATAGCTGGTTGTGTTGTGGATAATATGGAAGATGTGCACAGGAGAACTTGGACAATTCATTAGTGCTGTTCTTACCCCCCCCCCGAACAGGTGTGGATGTGAGTATGAACACTCACCTGAAAGCGGTTAAGATGACCCTGAAGAACAGAGAGCCCACTCAGCTCGAGTCCCTGAGCATCCGCGGCAACAACATCCGCTACTTCATCCTGCCTGACAGCCTTCCCCTCGACACCCTGCTGGTGGACATCGAGCCCAAAATCAAGTCGAAGAAGAGGGAGGCGGGTAAGTACCAAGGCGGATCACCGCGGTTACGGCTCAGGGTTTGGAGCCGAACATGAGAATTATACCATAGAGCAAACTTTCTAGCCCGATGACCCTTCTGTGAATAAACTGCGACCTGTTTATGGCATTTCTTTGTGTGTTTAATATGCACGCATTTTTTCGGATTAAATATTTGAAAGGGAATCTTTATGGAGAGTTTGTATCCCGAAAAGGGTATTAGATTAGTACACATTTCCAACAGGCACTTTGTGGAGACTCGTATTTTAGTGGTAGGGCTGGGAGATGTGGCACACATCACAAGGCCAGCAATACAGTAGTATTACACTAAAACTGGTATAAATAACACGCTACAATCAAATGTATTGCATTTTTATATATATATATAAATAATTTTTATTTAAATGATTTTAAGAAATTAACATTGAATTTTCTTTACAATCTATAAAAAATTAATGTGTAAATGAACGTATAAAATGTTTATATTTTGAGAGGGAGATTTGACTTTAGTGTACACGTACAGAGACTATGAACCGCAGAAAGGCAAATGGCAATAAATATGACGTTATATAAAAATAAGTAAAATGCAAGATTATGGACGGTTATTATTCTTATGGACACGATTAGCCACTTCCTTCCATATTAAGTGTTTAAAAAATTAAATGTAGTACAGTATCTCAAAACTATATTGACACTTTATCACACTATCTATTACATCATCGTACTGACGTTCTGAAAAGCTGCTTTGTGACGATGTCCGTAGTTAAAAGCGTTACACAAATTGAATATCGCTCAGCACGTGTGTCGTGGTGTCTGTTGCACTGTTCTGTGCAGTCATCACTTTTACTGAATAAGAAGACGTTTAGAGCTGGGTGATATGATGATTAAATATCAGTGTCATGATAAATAATGTTAGTCCATGTCAGAGATATGTCGTGGATATCGAAAAAAACTATTTGAGCACCTTTAGAGAAGAAACTTTAGAAGTGTCTGATTTTGTGCTGAAGTTTTAAACAATGTAAAAAAAAAAAAAAAAAAATTTCCTCCTTTGATTTTTGTAGATGTTTAGTATAAAAAGTTTAAATTAGTTCAATTGAATTATAGTATCATTTATTTTAAGTTCAACACTTTTGTTTTGCTGCCAGTTTGTTGGTAAACCTCTTTATTGTGATTGATACATGATATCTCATTAGACATTTCTGATATATTTTTGTCATATCGCTCGCCCCGAAGTCATTTTTCTTCTAATCTAATGCTGCTGGAAGAGGTTTAAATATTAAAACTAGGCTGTAGTATAATAATGCCGTTACATGGCTAATAGTTGTGATTAAATGATGAATGCTCATATTTTATTACTCCCCGTACACATTCACTCAATCGTGCCTTTCACATCTTCCTATTAGTGCAGCTCACTTCAATCTCTGTACAGACTTTATTTCACCTTAAAGTCCCTGTGAAGTGCCTTGAAACACCCAGCATTATTTGATGTTTTGACACAATTTCCAGTGAAACAGGAAGTCAGGATGGGACACTGAGTGGCTCCTCCCATTTTTAAAAAAGTAGCCAATTGATCAAGAATGGCAATTTCGTGAAGGTTATTTTTGTTGGGTGTTGGCCACTTCAGATTCTAGAGAGCATTTGATTGGACAGAAAATCTGATGAGAAGCTGAAGTGCAGAATCGCTTATAGATAACCTTAAGTCTAACATCTTCATACTAAAAGTCATAAAACTTCACTTTTGATTTCATGGGTACTTTAAAGACCTGAATATAACTGTGCAGTTCTGTACATCAATGTTTCGTTTTATTTGTGTATCTGTGTTTCTTTAACTGTCCAGCTCATGGCCTGTACTGAAGCTGATTAAGTTAAACTCTTGTCCTTATCACAGTGGCTGGCCGTGGACGAGGAAGAGGGAGAGGACGCGGCAGAGGAAGAGGACGTGGAAGAGGTGGACCGAGGAGATGAATCATTTAAGCGCCTCTCCTTTTTCCAGTGTGTACAGGACTTTTTTTTTTTTTTTTTTTTTCTTTTTTCCATTTGGAAATATTGATAAATTTCTTTTGTACATTAAACTCAACTTTTTTGAGAAGTGCTTTTTGTCCATCAGTGATTTGATTGATGTGATGTCTCATTAAGATTTGCATGGTTCTATTTTTTTTTTGTTGTTGTTGTTCTAGTGATTATTCAAGATCAAACTTCTGGGAATTAAAAAAAAGTAAAGGATTATGGTTTGATTTGTGTTGCCCTGATGAGGAAGTCTTGTTTCCATGTTTGTGTTCTCTGCAGATCAAATGGAGGACTAGCTGCCTTTAATAATAAAAGGAGGAAGAAACTATGCAAATTGTAGTTGGCAAAGCGGCATACATGGCAACAAAGGTTAAAGAAATAAAAGTTAATTTGATGGTTGGAGCCTTTTACAATCCTAACATTGGCCTATAATTAGTTGATTACACACACACACACGGTCAGATTTTGAGTTATTTCCAGGTTTTTATTCCTCTGATCTCTGTGTGTGTGAGAAAGATGCAACACTTACAGAAACATGTAAATCAGCATTTCCAATATTAGTAGTAACTAAATGTGTGTGTTGCTGGGGTTGGTGAAGTTCTGCCTTAACACTATATATAAAAACCTGAAGCTATGGAAACTTCCTTAATCAGATTGTATTGAGCTGTCATTTGAAAATTAAGCACAAAAAGAACTTTCAAGCTGCAATAGTCCAGAAAGTGATGTATTTCAATGTATTATTCTAATTCGCAGGATATAACAGGATTAGTCTTGAACTGCAGTTGAGTTAGGACTGGACTTAAACCTTGTTCATTATTAGTAGTAGTAGTAGTAGTGCTGTTTTTTCACTTATCTGATTTTCTCCTTTTAATTTAAAAGTAAGATGAGGAAGGGTGTATACCAGGTTGCTAAGCAAACTCATTATTGCCTGAACACGAATCTGTAAATTATATAAGTGTGATGATCCTCAAAAGGTTTTTGCACAGGACTTTAAAAAAAAAAAAGGAAAGAAAAACAGGTTTTGTTTTACATTTTATTTCTGTTGTCTTACCCAGCAACAGGTGCAGAAGGAAAAACAGGAATCTGACTGATTTGATGTCAGATTAATGCAGTGCATCCGGAAAATATTCACAGCGCTTCACTTTTTCCACATTTTAAGTTACAGCCTTATTCCAAAATGGATTAAATTCAGTATTTTCCTCAACATTCTACAAACAATACACCCTAATGACAACGTGAAAGAAGTTTGAAATTTTTGCAAATTTATTAAAAATTGATGGCTTGGTTTGTGCTCTGACATGCATTGTTAATTGTGGGACCTTATATAGACAGGTGTGTGCCTTTCCAAATCATGTCCAATCAACTGAATTTACCACAGGTGGACTCCAATCAAGTTGTAGAAACATCTCAAGGATGATCAGTGGAAAC
>JANDJT010000141.1:10886346-10898210 GCA_024331685.1 Stegophilus panzeri | reverse complement strand
ATTTACAAATCACTCCTCTTTGTTTTTATTAGCATTTTCCATACTGTCCCAACTTTTTCGGAATTGGGGTTGTACTTCAGCAACAATGAACCATACATAACAGAGTAACTTAAAGATAAAGTACCTTGTATTAATTAATGTTTTCAATAAAGTTGTTGACCAGCTTCAGCAATGAGTAAAATGAATAATGTTCAACATGAGCAACACCTTAATAAACATGATTGTGGTTGTGAACTGGCAAATTTCAGAACTTAGACTGAAAAGCAACTTTTTACTAAAAATGTAGTAGTGTATTTAATTTTTGCTGAAATAATAAGGATTTATAGTTCAGTGTAATACACATTATTGTGTAGTGTACATATTATTCAACGTAGATTTGCGAACATTGAAACAAACTTTAATTACCGGTTGTTTTTTAAAATGTATTTATTTTTTTAACAATCGCTAGGACCCATTTCTCAATACTTAGGTCACTTTTTCCCAAAACTCTTCACACGGTTCTCCTAACCAACTTTCAGCTTGGCACAGCAGTTAATTTCACACCCAAAATGCACTAAAACTACCAAAACACTTCATACACTCGAATCAACTCATTCTTCCACAACACTAGCAAAGGTTGTCACCCAACAAACTCACTTTGTCACTCATTGACCTAAAAAACATTGACCTAAAAAAAACATTAACAGGGAGAATTACAGAATGTTTTTTGTTTGTTTGTTTTTTTTTGTGCAAAATTTCTTTGCAAAATAAGAATGACACTCTACTGTTTAGAATTCACTGCAGTAGATATTACAGGAATGAATCAGACATGATGCAGTATGCTTCAATATGTTTTATGTCATTTTTTGGCATTGAGTGATTCCACAATACAATACAATACTGATACAGAAACAGTACAGTAGCAATCCTAGTCAACCCTGTGTTCTGCATTTGGCCACAGGTTCTCATCCACTTGGCATCTTACATCTTCTCAGGCAATACACCTTGGAAAGAACCTTTTGGCATGTCTGATCCATCCCTGGCAATGTTCTGCTGATATGTCCAGGCATCCAGCATTTATTGCGTCCAGGAGGAATGAAAGTTTTTAGAAATTAAAATGAAAAAAAGTTAGAAGAACAGAGCTGTGTTCAGAAATGAGTTTGTTGTCATTCATAGACCGATTAAACGCAGTAATAAAGAATGAAGCTTGTTATTATGACCTGCTGCTGATTGTAACTCTACTCTACTTTCTCTCTCAGCCTATATAACTGTGGGGGAGAGGCATCAAATCATTGAAATGTCAACTAGAACTGGAGGACACAATAAAGTGTGATACAATAACAAAACAGGTTCATTTGTATTTTCATACACTTGTAATATAATAAAAGTTACATATACCTCTATATTCCCTTTTTTATTGAAACCGTTCTTTGATAGGAAACTAGTTGAGGTGCTGATGACATGAAATAAAAATATTAAATGGCAAGGGCAAGATGTAATAGTGGTATTTTTTTGTTACATTTATGTTGCTATTGGTTTGTGAAGGTTAAAATATAAAAACATTAAATGTAAATTTAACAGCTCAGTGCCGAGTTTACAGTTGCAATTTCAAAGCTTTTTTCAATTTAAGTACTTTCTGTACTCGGCCGGACTCGACTCGGATTTGAGTCCAACTCGGCCCCTTTGTGGACTCGGACTCGATTGGTTAAGGACTTGGTCTCAACTCTAACTCGACAAAGGTGGACTCGGACCCAACACTAAGAGTTAGGCTATTACAGTAATTATGTGTTAATTTCTTAATGGTTTATTAATGCTGAAGTTCATGGTTAGTGTTAACTAACAGAGTAAATAATGTTGAACCCTGAAACCCAGTACGTTTAAATTCTCAAATCTGATTGGTTAGAAGGTATTGATTAATTTTAATGATTCATTTATTAAACAGCAGCTCCGACAATAGTGCTAGCTTTAATTCACATCACAGGTTTATATTAATGCACTCATTCTAATACATTATAGTTTCTATAGTAACAGCTTACACAATGACTTGTATGGTGGATGCTCCAGAGAGAGACTGATAAAAAAACAAACAAAAAAAAACGTGTACAAGTGTTGAAATCATGACGTTTTCTGTAAGGAGACGTTTATTTGACATTTTGGAAGGAGTCTCCAGTGTCAGCTTTGTAACAAGCCGGAGGTAAAGCTGTAAGACTTTCTTTTCTTTGCAGTTTCTCGGTAACAGTATAAGCAGTATTTTTTATTTTTTTTGTCTTATTAACTTCAGTAGAGATAAAAAAAAATTTGGTACTTGTGAGGGAACAAAGTGGTGATGTACCAAAAAGGACATGTTCTTTGATAAATAAATTGTTGGATAAATAATTGTTGGAAAATTGCTGTAGTTATAGAAGGAATAAGACACTTCAGGATGTGCAGTTATAAGAAAATAATCAACTTTGGGCTGGTACATTTTTGACTTATTGTAAAGTGTTACCATGTGATCTGTGATAGGTTGTGGTGCCTGTACAAACTGATATGGAGTTGACTCAATGTTTTAACTATTTGTTCTATGGTAATGTATAAATGGTCCTAAATGATATTTAAGTATAATAATAAATTAGAATAACAGAAGTACACAGGCATGGCAGGAAGACGCTCACAGGTTCCCAGTGCTTTATTGTGATTTTTGTCATGAATTGATGAGGAGCCAAATACAGATTTGCAGTGATGAAATATTAAAAAAGGTTTTGATGGACATTTATAATTTTTCTAAATTGCACTTAAGTTAGACTTATCTTCAGTGCAATTTTACAGTTATGCAGTAGTATTTCATAATGAAACGGCAAATAACCAAATAATATCTAACTTACAAACTCATATATAACAATATTTATTCAATTCATCAAAGTGGATTTTTCTCCAGATAACTGTAACGTATTGGTCTGGTGGCATTACTAAAAAAAATCACACTAACATTTCTACAAAATGTTTTTCTTTTCCTTCAAGAAAAAATAAAAGTACAATTGAATAAGTAGATCTGAGTATTTTTTCGTGTAATAAGCCTAACTACAGTACACACCTTACATAAGGCTATGCCATTCTTATATTAAGTGTATAATCAAAACATGGACTTGAAATAATGACTTGCCAAAAACTTCTACGATGTCATACTGTGACATTGGACACGTCAAAACTACAAGCATCAACAATAAGTGGTCAGATTATAGTGAGCTTTCAGTTCTTTGTTTACCTTGAACAGCTTGTTCCTGTGAAATTCTGAACCCAAACTCATAGGGAAAAAAAAAAAAAAAAAGAAATGTTTTAATAAAATTTCATTTACTTACAACTATTGCTTGTGAAACATAGCAGCACATTTTAGCAAAAAAACGGCACTTGATTATTTTAGCACCGAACTATGTGATCTCCACACTAAAAAAAAAAAAAAGAGAGAGAAAAAGAAAATGGACCGTTTCTTTTAAATGGAGAGTTGAAAATTAGTTGCTACTCCAGATCTCTATTTACAGAATGATTATCCCAAAATTGAGTACAAGTACACCCGGCATCCTTTATGTCTACAACGTGGCTGTGTTCAATGACTGAAATGTCCTTGTTCACCTGAGACATGTTTCTTACTCAGGAGGAAAGAAATGTATCCAGTGTAAATACAGTGACGCTACATCCTGAAGCCCAGATGGTTCAACACAGCAGTGTGGTTTTGCACTCTGCTGTCCTGTGGTGTGCTAAAATGGAAATGGGGAAGAAGAAGAAGAAAAAAAAAAAAATATATATCACACATGGGCAGGATCCCTGAGTCAGTTTTAATTGTCTTTTGGCACAGGTGTGAATCTGAGGTGATGACAGGTCTTTGTAAAATCACTGAGGTTCTGGATCACAGGGTGTGCAGTTTTCAGTGACGAAATCAGAGAACCTAAAAAAGAAAATTGGAAACAATGCTGTACTCCTTGTCCAAGGCAGAATGAATTCATTCTAAAGAAAAGGCATCGTCGTGTATAATACCTGTGCAATGTTAGCAATTGTTTAATCGGTAGGGTGTTCTGGGCACGACCTATTCACCTCAAACCATTCATCAATACACCTGTAAAAAAAAAAAAAAAAAAAAAAAAAAAAAAAAAAAAGTATATACAGATTAGTAACCAGAGCCGTGCACACTTGGATCAGGTTTATCTTGTAATGTGTGTTTGTCTTGTCTTTACCCTTTGTGGTAAATACAGAGGCAGGGCAGTCTGGCAATGGTGTCTCCCTGGACCATGTCATCCAAGCATATTGCACACTCCCCAGAGTCCTTCATCAAGACATCCTCTAAAAAGTCATAAAGGAACAGACGTTACTTGGTTGTAGGGTTATTACAGTGTCATGGTTAGTCACAGTGTATGACTGGATTTCATCAGGTTTCATCACTGTTCATCACTTGTTCAAAATACAGTATAAAATGCATTTACCATCTACCCCTTCAGGTTTCTTAATTTTTTTATTTTTTTATTTTTTATTTATTTTTTTTTAGCAGGAAGATCCTTACTCTAATGGTTCTCATCTCTTTTGTGTTTGGCTGTGACTGTGAAATATAGGATTTTATAACCTTCTCCCTCTGGACTCGCCCTAAGTCATATGCTGCGTTTGACTTATTGTGGAAGTGGGAAGTTGGAACTCATTTTCAACCTCAGTGTGTTTGAGCTATAAAGGGGGGGACGGGGGACGGGGGACACATGGACGCCTCCAGGTTTGTCTTTTGTTAGCTACAATCTAGCAAGCGGACTGTTTTGAGTGATGTATATTTACATCCTCAAAACAGTGAAATGTTCGATGTTTAACACATTAATATGTCTGTATGTTGATTGATCTAAATCAAATACTAGTATCTACAGCAGAACTCATTTAAAAATAAAAAAAAGTGCTACTTTGTTTACTGTTGATGCTGTGAGTTGATATGACATCATGTGCTAAATTCAGGGTGGAGAAGACATTCCTAAGGTTCCAAGTAGGAATTCTGAGTTGTAGAGGCGTTTTCTTTGGTTTTTCCTAGTCGTGGGGCAGAAATTCAGAGCATTAGTCGAACACAGCAACCTCTTTTTCTTTGCACAGGGGACACGACTGCACTGAAAATCCCCTGGTTGTATAATCAGCTACTGATGTAAACACATTACATCACTACCTCCGTACCCTTATCTTTTTGTATTGCATCTTTACCTTACTACCCAGTGTACCTTTAATATATGCATCTTTCACCTGGAAACATTGACATAGTGCTCCTTTAAAAAGGATGTAAGGTACATAATTGGACTATCACTACCTTTTAGAGTAAAGTAAAGCTTTAAATGTTCACTACATGCACCATTCAAAATAAAATGCTAAAAAGGTACAAAAGGTGTACAATTACCCCAGCTACAAGGACTAGTACAACTTGGTACGCTTTTTTTCTGAGCGTAACTTGTTTGTCAACTTTATCATGCACGTCTGCTATCAAATGCACAGAAGAACATGACATTGCAAATCAGAACTAAACCAAACAACTGTCAATTTTTTGCTAAGAAGCACTGTATATTTTTAGACTAGGTTATCATACTGCGAACATTTCAAACCGTAATACTCCTTGCTTGTCACTGGTTCATTTTTTACATGGGGGGGAAGGGGAATAGCTCATGCTTTGTTAAGATCTGATTACACCTCTGAAATCATTGCTGAAGTTAATAAAGGTAACATATAAACAGGTGATGTTAAGTGTTCAAAACAGAGTTCTGCAGAGTCATCAGGTACCGTGCTTCAACACATGAGGGACACCGCCTACACCTACACAAGTGTTCAACGTGTTTGGCTTCTGTGTGGAAGTAAAATGATCTTGAGTAGTTTTTAAATATGTGTTTTATATTATATATCAAGAGATTTTAGAGTAAAGTTACCAACCCATCATCAAGGTTTGTTTAAAAATGGTTAAAATTGATTTTTCACTATTCATTTCACTACTTCATTGTTGAAACCAGGAAATTCCAACTCAGAGCTCTTGAGAAAGTCTGACTTTCTGAATGGGAATTACAGGAGAAATTTAAGTGAATTTTTACTACTCAGAAGCTGGAAATATCTAAATTCGCATTTAGTCATTAACCCAGCATGACACCGGCACACATAAATCTTTGACTAGTCACAGGAATCTCAAGGCTTAGCACCAAGTAAGGAATAAAATATGTGAGGGCGTGCTGTTATAGGAAGATCATCAAAAGCGGCCAGACAAAGAGCAGAGTTACTTTCACCACCCAGAAGTTAACTTTTTTTCCTATGAAAGCATGTCCCACAGAGTTTTATTCCTCTAATACCACAACAATTTGCCAATGATTACAATTTTATTCGTTAAGAATGTCATTTCAACCATTTATAGTAACATTTATCTTTGAGACAAGTTAGCTGCCTTTAGCAGCTAGAAACAGTTTTTTCCACTGTCTTGAAGTTAATAAGACACAGAAAAATGTGGCTTGCCATGTTTACAAACATGTTTCCTGTCCTGAGGCCTCTCTCCTGTGGGAAAACCTAAAACTGTTCCAAAGGCCTGACATTGGAGACTCCTTTATTTAACTTAAATGCATAATGTTAATTTTTTTTTTTTTTTAAACAAAAAACACCCCAGCATCTTAAAACAGCTTCACCACATAAACGATTACACATTTTCCCTTGTTAAATAGCAACACATTCTTATTCTGTTTATTATTATCTTTAGATGATGTGGAGTGTGCTCTATACGAGTCCCTGTGTGAGAAGTTACTACAAAAACAATAACGAACGCATTAATGACAATAATTTGAAATGCAGCCAGAACTAATACCAGAGCTGCTGTTATAGAAAATTAGACCAATCAGAATCAAGAATTCAACATCACTGTGGTATAAGCAGTAATAAAATACACATTCCTTTTTTAATAACATTTTAACTGCATTAATCGACTGCGGAACATGATCTGTTGGCTTAAATTATTTATTGCCATGAGTCATTATAGGCTCCCTTTAATGTGGTGTATAAACTAAACAACGCAGAACAGTTCAAAAGATAATTACATATGACTACATATGTCATCTCAAATCACCACACCATGGAGACTACATTATTATCAGTGTACAGTTTAACAAACATATTGAAAAGGACAAAACGGACCCACAGAGGGTTAAACGAGAAGAGCAGCGTCAGGGCTTTGTGTTAATGATTGTGACTGATTAAGCAGACTGCTGAAGCGGAACAGCATTCAAACAATGAAAGAAAAACAAAGCAAAACAAAAAGCCAAACTGGTGGGCTTACCGTTATAGGAGAGTCTCGGTTTGGTGAGACACATGACAAGGTGAAGGTCAATTTCATCTGAAGCAACAAACTTTGAACACACAGGACAGTTGAATCCAGCTACACACACACACACACACACACACACACACACACACAAAAGAGGGTGAGAGAGAGAAGTTAAGTGCCGACATTCTTTTTGTAATACATTTAGAAAACAATGCATCACCCTAAATTGTTCCTCAGTACATCTTAATTTGTCTCTCTGGGAAACTATTAATAATTCATTGTTTATCCCTAAAACAAGACGTTCTCACATCAGATAGATTTAGAACCAGTTTAGGCAGCTAAACGTCCAGTCAAATGGAACCCTGAAGAATAACAGTATAAAGGAAACTTAACACAAATTGTTGCATGACATAAAAATGATCTCCAACTGTATAAAGTGAAAGAAGCTGAAATTTCAAATATATTTACTGTACATCAGTATATATTCAGTCCGTACAGGATTTTGGGGAGTTTTTTAATGACTGTTGCATCCAAAAAATGTTTGTGCTTAGTTTTGTGCGGAAAACTACTTTTCTTGCAAAATTGCATTAGCACTAAATTGTTTTGCACAGTCTTACACAGTGATGTTTGTTGGTAAAGGAGACCTTTTATCTGTACTCATGTTCGACGAGCGCGAGTCGAAGAGGGCTTTGGCTGAATGAACGTTGTGATGACGTCACATGGTGCTTCTTGGCCCAAATCTGCAGTAAATCTACGGTAATTCGGAAAATTTGCACGCTCCTCCAAATACTGCAGAGTTTCCTTGATTTTGTGTTCGTTTCTGCGATCGCAAAATCGTGAAATCCTTAAGGGACTGTTGTTTATAAAGCAATAATAATACAATTAATGCAAAAATGTAAATATTTAAAATTGACATGTCAACATCATGACCTTCAAATTGCCCTTCTAAGCATCTATGTGAAATTCTGAGTTTAAAAAATAAATAAATAAATAAATAAATAAATAAAACACAAAGGTATGAATATGTAAGGAATATCACAGATGGATTTTGGTGTTATACAAAAATATCGCACACTGCAATTTGTCAACAATTTAAATTCTTACATTTATTAATGAAAGACACATCACACTTAACAGTTTATAGTTGTATTAAATTTTGTGGAATATCTGCGAGACAAGTTAGTTCCTGTTATCACAGCTGCTATAATCAACAATCGTTTGAGCATCATCCCCCCCCCCATCTCTTGGAGTTAATAAGACAGATTGTCATGTGACTGAGAAACTCCTCTGTCCTGAAGACTCTCACATGTCAGGAAACTTATTGATTGTCACAAAGAGCTGACACTAGAGACTACTTCCTTAAATGTGAAATAAACATCCCATAACAGAACACTTCACTACATAAATTATATGTTTATTTGGTTTTTTTAAATCGCTTCATTAGCCTCAGATTATGTAGAGCATTTGCCATACATGTCTCTGCGAACAAGCTGTTACGGTAAGAACACATTAGAACGAGCACATTAATATACACCAGTGGTTCTTAACCTTTTTGTGAGTCACATAGTTTTGTGAAACAGACAGACACCATAGATCATTTCTGTTACAGACGGAACTACTGTCAGTGCTGCTGTTGTACAAAATCAAATCAACACCTTCTGATGACACCTTGACTTGAAAATTAAACCACACTGTGCTACAAGTCAAAATACTGTACATTATATTTCAAATACTGATTCTGACAGTCTAAAAATCAATTCAGTTCAGTTTTATTTGTAGAGCCCTTCTAACAGACACGGTCACAAAGCAGCTTTACAGAAATCTGGATGTAGCGTTATATTTAGATCCCTAAAGAGTAAGCCAGGGACAACAAAATCAACACAACAGAGGTTCTACTAGGACCATGTTTTCCTACATTTGATACAGGAAACTCTGTATATACAAAATCTCTGCATAAAAAAAAAAAATTAGGGTGCTAGATTTAGATCCCACAAAAGTATACCAAATAACAATTCTGTAAATAAAAGATTGCAAGCAAAAATATTAAACAACAATACAACATTAGATCACAAATACAGACATTAAAAACCTTCATTTTAAATACATGCAATCCCTTTACTGTTTTCTACAAGCTACACTCTGAGAAAATAAACACATTCTTCACATCCTCAAGGGCTCCTACTTGGATCCTTCTCTGAGTTTTCTAGCGGGAACCTTTTATCATTACGAATCCTCGCTTTGACATCGGTTTTCTGGTCTTTACTTCCTATTTTGTTGCATCTCCAGTGCATTATTTGTTTCTAGGATCGTTTTTCCCTTCAACACATTTTTCACAGTTTGTTGAACAAAACATCGGAGAAATGGAATTTGACATGAAGACCACCGGCCCTAAGCCACACCCACATACTGAACTATGATATTTCACACAACATGGTAAAACGATGTGGAACCTTTCGCCCAGTGCTAGACATCGCTATCTAGCTACCTTGTGGGTGTAGATAGATTACATAAGCACTATTAACAGAAATAATGTGCTTAGGTAAAAACAGATTAGTTCACTTTGTATTATTAGCTTGTTTTTTGGCTCATACATACTGACATGATCTGCAGTAGATCATGTCAGTAGATAGATATTTCCACCTCTAGATATCTAGATCTGTATTTATAAAGCAATTCTTTGTAGTAAAGCACAAGCTCTGGAAATCCCTAAACTTCTGACCAAATAGATGCTACGCTTATGCAACAGACCACATGCAAACCATAACAGCTGCTTCAAAAGGCCAAGGCCAATGTATGATAACTGGGATAAGTTCACAGGGGGATACTTTTCTACCATTGCTCACTTCTACTAATCCTTGCTCCAAGCATGATGCTTAATTTCAGTCATGCATCAAAATGGAGCACTACCTTATCTATTTTCTCTGTTCCTCGTTGCATATCCTCTCTGTACACTTTATAGTGCTAATTTATGTAATGCTATGCCTTACAGGGACAAATCACAAAAAGAGCAGGAATTAAAAAAGAAAAGAAACGTATATAGCAAGGCAGATGTTTCCGCTGCTCATCAGTGCTGGGTATCCATATGGAACAAAATTAACTAGAGTTTCTTGCACTGGTCCATACTATTAGGCTACTGTTTTGTTAACAAGGAAGCTTAAACCAAGGTCATTGACGTAAAAAACTAAAAAAAAATTGTAAAAATCACAACACATCATGTACACTCATTATGTTTCATACAGATAATGATAATCATAGAGCACCATGAATGCTCGATTCTGACTGGTCAGAAGGTGTTGATTAATTTTCTATAACAGCAGACCTGACTGGAGTTCAGGCTGTAATTCAAATCAATAAATAATCGGTAAATTAAATCACTGCAATTTCTGGCAAATCACTGAGGTATAAGATTTTGGGACATGCTGTTGTAGGAAAATGATCAATTTCAGACCACATCACACCATCATGGACTAATTTCCTTACTTATAATTACTTACTAATTAGTTATTATTCTAATTAAGTTAAACGCTTTTCAAGCGACCTCGTGCTAGTCAGCTACATTTAACTTACGGGTTTTATGACAACTCTGAGTGTAACCTCGGAACCGTAGCTTAACTAATTCCAGTGAACAGCTGAGAGTTTACTGAAATAGATGCCTAAACACCACGTGATTAATGCATTAAAAGACTAACAAATATGATCAACATTAGTAATAGATAAAGTGTTAAGACAGTAGTACACTCAGATCTACACCGTTCCATATAGTACAATCTACCATGTCTAATTTACAGAAGTGCTTTAACTCAGTAAAACGGGCCACACTGACTTGCCCACTTTAACCGTGTCAAGCAGCAATAAGAGAACAAAAAGTCTGGTTAGCAACAACTTTTTTTTTTCTTTAAACCAACCAGAGAGCTCACTCTGCCCTCATGTTCTTTACAGGCTCACAAGACCAAGGCTCATGAATTCACAGGTCAAACGTCATCTAAATTAAGTTGGCATGAAGTGAAACTCAGCGCTAACAAAAGCAAATACACATCTCTTACACATCTGTATACTGCCTTTTCTGTTAGACAAATTTGATTTGAGTTTGGTCCAAGTGATGATTTAGCTTAAATAAATAAATAAATAAATAAATAAATAAATAAATAAAGCAGAAAAGTGTAGTGTAGTGTTTCCCGTATCCCCATAGCAACAGGTGAAAGACTGTAAATGGTAAGGCTAAACCATAGATTTTGGCACCTTGGCTACTGCTGCTGCTAATCAAATTTCAAGAAATTCCATCGATACCTAGTATTTCCGCTGAATACTCAGGGTATTTAATGTATATTTACATTACATTACGATACATTATATCTGCATGTGCAAGGGGACTTGTGCAAGCAGGGGGGAAAAAAAGCTGTCTTTGGATCAAAACAGAGACCACTCAAAGAAGGACAGCAGAACCTTAAAAAAAAGATTTAAAAAAAAAAAAAAAAAAAAAAATTCACAAGAGTGACCAAAGAAGTTGAGTGCACGTGCTCAGCGTCATATCCGGAGGTTGTCTTTGGGAAATAGACGTATGAGTGCTGCCAGCATTGCTGCAGAGGTTGAAGGGGTGGGGGGTCAG
>JANDJT010000141.1:10853937-10872020 GCA_024331685.1 Stegophilus panzeri | reverse complement strand
GGAAGGACCTGAAGCAAGCAGTTCATGTGAGGAAACCCACCAACATCCCAGAGTTGAAGCTGTTCTGTATTGAGGAACAGGCTAAAATTCCTCCAAGTCGATGTGCAGGACTGATCAACAGTTACTGGAAATGTTTAGTTACAGTTATTACTGCACAAGGGGGTCACACCAGATACCAAAATCCAAGGTTCACATACTTTTGTAAATATTGCATCATTTTCCTCAATAAATAAGTGACCAAGTATAATATTATTTGTCTCATTTGTTTAATTGGGATCTCTTTGTCTACTTTTAGGACTTTTAAAATCTTTTAAAAGTTTTAGGTCATATTTATGCAGAAATATAGAAAATTCTCAAGGGTTCACAAACTGTCAAGCACCACTGTATACTATATGGCCACAAATATATGTGGCCAACTGACCATTATACCCCAAATTGTTGCCAAAAAAGTTGGAAGCACACAATTGAATAGAATGTCTTTGTATACTGTAGAATTACGATTTCCCTTCACTGGAACTAAGAGACCCAAATCTGTTCCAGCATGACGATGCCCTTGTGCTCAAAGCAAGGTCCATGAAGACATGGTTTGCCAAGATTGTAGAGGAAGAACTCGAGTGGCCTGCACAGAGCCCTGACTTCAACCCCACTGAACACCTTTGGAATGAACTAAAACAGCGACTGCACCCCAGTTTTTGTGGCTGAATAAGTTCCAAAATCTACTGGAAGGCCTTCCCAGAAGGAACAGTCTGCTCAAAAAGCACAAAAATCGTGTGAAGGTCAGGTGTCCACAAACCTTTGGCCATATAGATAACCCTATTGTAGGTAACCCTAGTGGTTCCTCATGGTATGGCAGTAGAATATCCACCTAAATCACTATTGTATTTTATTTCAACATATGATTACATCACTTCTAAATGACATCATACAATTACATGCTTACAGATATAGAAATATGCCTTACTTTGTAGGCTAGTGATATCTGCACCATCAGAGCTCTTGTACTTGTTTGGTTAGATAGCGCTCTCAGCTCTTATCACTGGTGCATTAATCTTATCAATTAACCGCTTAAACTCCCAGATCTTTAGACTCACATTCCTCACTCTAGCACTGAATAATTCATAGTCGGTGTTGATTAAGATGCTTTTAGATGAAAAAAACCTCAATAATAAACCGAGGTGAAAGTTCAAGGGGTTACCATACTGGTACTTATTCTTTCTTCCAATGGCAGCTGAAGCCGTTGAAATGAATACAAGTGCTAATCTAGAGCTTTCTGTTATATTTTAGTTTTGATGTCCTACAAAGATCAGAGCAATATAAGTAGTAGTAGTAGCTTTTCATTTGGCTGAAAAAAAAAACAATGGACAAAGTACCTTATAGCAGCCAACTGCAGAGAGAAAATTTATATTCAGTGCCAGCTCAGCTATCCTAACTATTAAAATTTATGCGTTCGCTCTCTCAGTGACTATCACTGGCATAGCTGGAGAAGAGCGCTGAGTAAGGCAAAAGAACAGGGCCAAGCCACTCCTTCCTGGAACTGATCACAAATATTCCTAGTTTGATGCCTCAGCATTGGCATTAATTTGATTGTGTGAGCAGTTTGCCAGCATCCACAGATCCAATGCTGTCATTTATACAGTTATGAATGGATAATGCTGCTTTTTTTTATTTATTTTTTTTAACCACAGTTATCAAATCTGACTGCAGAGAAGGTGTTGGTTAATTTTCTACAAGAGCAGCTCTGACAGTAGTGCCAACTGCAAATCACATGTGTATATGAATGTTTTCACAGCAGCAACTGATTCACAGGTTAATAAACTAATAAGATTCATAACAATGTTATTAAATAAAGAAAAACATACAGTATAATCGTTGATATGGTGAAGCTTTCTTGAAGGAAATGTTTATGTAATATTTATGGTAGGAGTCCCCAGTGTCAGCACTTTGTAACAGTCAATTTTCCACCACGGGAAAGTCTTTAGGACAGAGGACGTCCCAGTTTCTTTGTAATATGACAAACAGTTACTTCAAGAAAGAGAACAAAGAGAGTCCGGTGAGATAACGGCTGTTTATAGCTGTTAAAATGTAAATACAGTTATAAATATAGAAATATTCCACAACATTAAATGTAGCTATAAACTAAAAAAAATAAAAAAATAAATTAAAACATTTTAGTCATTGGCAAACTGCTGTGAAGTACAACATACTGGAACATGATGTTATTGGAAAATAATCAACTTCAAGGTGGTAAGAGTAACTTCGCCTCGCATCGAGCCACATCACACCAACCCTTTGTTGATTAGTTTCCTACAACAGCATGCCCCCAAGTGTTTTATTCCCTACATATAACCTCTTACACTCAAAGAAATCAATGGTTCCAGTATCTTATATCCCACTTACATAACTTTCAGATTTCATAAGTTCACAACCTCTTTTTAGTCAAATGTATCAAACCGATCATTTCTTTAGGCTTGTAAATTCAGGTGAAACAGAACTCAGACCAGAAATGTATGTGTATCTATGTGGTCCTGAAATGCTATTTAATGCTGAGAATGCTATTAAAATGTTGTGTACCTTCCCTTGTTTCTCAGACCATCCTGGAGTCAGTCTTTCAATCAGAGAAAGTAACTAGGAACATAAACTGGTGCCAGATTTAACCCCTTAAGCTCCCTGGACCTGCTGGATCAGGATCCCCCAGGACCAGCAGCATAATTACAGACATTTCCCATTCATTTTACTGTACTTACTGAGTAACATCATGGGGCTTCATGGGTTAAAGCCCAGTTTCACAACATTGCTAGAGCTGTAAGGACAGCTGTAAATCATTACTTAATAACTCGGCATGAATCCCGACAGCTAAATTCCAGACTGGGTAGACAGACTTGATCCTTCTTCTATTGGCATCCTTTAGAGGAAGTCCTTTACGAGGAAATCATCAGCTTAAACCACATATTGGAGTGTTCTATGAAGACATGAGATCCCCTTTACCAGCAAAACACATACAGTATAGCATTATTTTATCAGGTTGATACTTAAGAATTGCTACTAATTATATAGGAACTGCTTATAAACATGATCACACTTGAGAAACCTCCTGTTTGGGGTCTATATTTGTACATCATCTTTGTCAAGTGTGAACATGTACTACTGCCACAGTTCAGGATTAAAGCTGCGAACATTTCCCGTTTTGGTTTTTAATTAACTTGAAAGACAAGAAAAACTAAGGAAACTGGTTATCTTATTATCTTATTTTTATAGATACAGCTTTGCATTAGTATACTATTAAGAGAAAGAAAAGGGGTTCTGTCTTATCCAGCACCCTTTCTTTTCTATACGCATAACCCTAGAGCGTACAACAGATCTCTTTCTCATTCAGAGAGTGTTCTGTAAAGTAAAACATCTGTAAGAAACACGAAGATCCTATAACTATCCCAAGAAAACTTGAGGAATCATTTTTATGAGTCTAAAGAAACAATTCAACAGAACTGGAGGGAATAATGTTTGTTAAAGTTTTTCGCATGAGGTCGTAGGGTCCTAGATGCAGCTGAATACTGAATACTGAATACTATACTGAATACTCATTCCAGCAGCACGCTTAGAGAAATCTTCAGTGACAGCTGGTCACGATATTGAATATTGTGGCTAAAAAGGCAGTAACCCTGCATTACAATTATGAACTCATTATGGGTGAGACTTATAGTACAGGGTCTCATCATAGGCATGACATGATTACATATATCATGGATGTCTCAATCAAGAAGGATGAAATAAATTTGCACCAGTATGCTGTGTGACTCTATACTCTGGGCTAGAAAGAAATCAGCCCCAGACTTTGCTTTATTCCACTGTGTGTACTTTTAATTATGACCATGTATTTTTTTTTTTTTTACTTATGGTGTTCTTACTTCCACAAAAGTAACAAATAATCCACTTGAAGTCATTTGTTAACAGCAAATAATTTGAATACCCAAAATTTAGCTTTATTTGTATGTATTTTGTACTCAATAGAGAAAGTACTCAGCCTGCAAGCCTGTTTACACCAGCTGGCTTTGGCATCTGAAAGCCATGGCAAATGCACTTGTGGTTGGTGCCTTGGCAAATTCTAGGTTTGGGTTCTCTGGTTCTCTGTCCATTTCTGTCTCTGGACCTGCTGATCAGGATTAGTAACTGGACACTGCAGATGAGGAAGGTTATTTATGAGTACTGATGACCATGCAGCATTATATTGATTAGGTGTGGAGTGTTTAAGCATGTTAGTGGGGGTCTTGCGACAACATGATCTAATGAGAAAGCTATACTAAATAGTTGGTTCAGTTTCATAGAAATGAAGTCGAAGAAAAGGTACAATAGTTTATTTGAAACATATGCTTAACCTTAAGCTTTAATTTTTTTTTAAAGTCATGCAAATTGTTATGCATTTTGTGTCATACGATTTGTGTGAGTGAAAGAAAAGGAGAACCAGGGTGTAAAATTGGGGAGCGCAAACTATATAAAGAACGGTTCGAAACAATGAAACTGTTTAATGTAAAAATTGTTGCTATGCTTATATGCTTATGGTTATCTGCTAACATGTCAGACCAAGTGGTAGCCAAGCCAACACCTGATACTGGGAGCCGCTGCCACAGTGGATCACATCACAAAAAGGAGAAGGGAGAGGAAAGAGAGCACTTCACTCTTATAATCAACTATTCATGCGGCCATGACAGGGCCAGAGAGGGAACATTAAACCTTTTAAACCTTTTGCTGACACAATGCCTCTGTGCGCCGTCATCCAGTCTGAAAATGGCGGCACTGATGGAGCTTTATTACCTGCGCAATCTATTTTAATAACTGGGCGTCAGAATCAAAGTGGCATTATTACAGCACCAGCCTATTTTAGTTTTAGTTTTATTTCAATTTCTGGGACAGATTACCCCGAAAGACTCAACACGCCCATGCAGAATCACAGACAGGCCTACACACTCCCTCTGAAGCCCCCTCCCCTTCCCGCACATACACACACACACACACACACACACACATCGTTCTTCTCGTACTTACAAAAGTGTCGGTACCTCCTGTCATGTTGTCGGGGCAAAGCACGTAAAATGAAATGCCAGGCTCGGCGTAGAAGTCCATCCGGCGCTCGTCCACCTCCTCGGCGAAGATCAGCTCGAACGGGTTTCCTGAGCACCATTTTTCCGCCGCGTCCACCAGCTGCTTGAACTCCATCCTGCCGCAGCGTAACGGCGCACCTGCGCAGCAAAGCTCTACCACCAAAACAATATATAACGCACAGCTCTCAGCGCTCCGAGGCTCCTTAAAGCATCCGCATGGTGGTTTTATTATTTATTTATATATATATATATATATTTTTTTTTAGGGGGATGGGGGCGTGTGTGATGGGAGGTAGATTTCGACGCTAGCACCGTCGCATCTTGGCCCTGGCCTCCGTTCACTTCGCGCGTTCTCGGTGAGAGAAATAAACCGACTGCGTCTCCCGGAGTTGCGCGTTCACGCCACAACCGGCGCGATATGACGTTAAGGTGAACGCGCGTTCTCGACACAAAGGGCCCGCGCACTGGCGCGCGTCGTTCTCATAGTTGGCTTTCAGAGCTTAAAATGGAAATGATGAAATTTAACTATAATGCTCCCTGATTTTATTTGCATTTTTTGTGTTTTATTTATTTATTTATTATTGGACAACTACACTACAATAAACCACATCCAACAGCTTACTGTAGCCCATCTGTTGCTATGCAAACCAGCCGTCTCTACCTCGTACATTAATGGAAACGCACCATGATAGATTTATCAGTGTTATTTGTGTGTTGCACTGCTATGAGTGTAGCCTACCAGATACAGGTCACAGGGGACAGCCAGGAAAGCTGTCCCGAGCAGGGTGAGAGGTTCGGCAGGGTTGAAAATATGTCTATTTGATCCTAAATTCAACCATCCATCTATTTTCCATACCGCTTATCATACACAGGGTCATGGGGCAGCCTGAAGCCTATCCCAGGAAACTCGGGGCACTAGGAGGGGGACACCCTGGACCCCACCCATCACAATCACGCATGCCCATTTACACACTACGGACAATTTGGAAATGCCAGTCAGCTTACAGCGCACGTCTTTGGAGTCGGGAGGAAACCGGAGTACCCAGAGGAAACCCCTGAAGAACGGGGAGAACATGCTTTATACACTTGTACCAGCACAACACACACTACCATGTACTTGTCACTGTCTGGTCTTATAGTCTCAGAAAAAAAGGTACCAAACAGTACTTTTCCTTTTTACTGGATTGGTATCATTTATACCTTTAGTATATATTTCCACCTGGGGCTGTGTATGTGGTGTAACGCTTTTTAGAGTAAAACTTTAAAAGGTACACCAGTGGTACTTCAGATCCAATTTTGTTTATGTTTATAACGATACATACTAAAGCTATAGACAAGTTGGTGCTTGTATGAGAGTGTATAGTGGTTCAGTAATTGCTTACCTATCATATACCGCAGAAGGCAATGACTGATCATAGAATGAAACAGAAATAAGGACTTCAAAGTATACTTCCTGTCTTTAATATTAAACTTGTTTTTAATCCTGTAAACAAAATGACACGACACAGCCAACTGTCAGGTGTGATTAGATTACTTGCATTAGTTGGACAGAACATGTAACTACATAATAACTACTGTATATCATACTAATTTCCCAGAGAAAGAATTAGGATCATTCTTCTCATCAACCACAAGGGGGCGTTATACCTTCTCCTCTTAACTTCACACTTGACTGCTGTACAAGGTGACATTCAGTGCTGTAAGGTTATGCTGGTGAAGTATTGGAGTTCTCACCACCATAAGTACAGGATGACTTGTGATTCTTGTGAATCCTGCTAGGGTATGACATTTGGAAACTGGCATATGGCAGGGTAGTGGAAACAATCACACATTCTTGTTCTCATGCTCTTTTGGATACACGCATACTCTCTCTCTCTCTCTCTCTCTCTCTCTCTCTCTCTCTCTCTCTCTCTCTCTCATGCACTTATAGACACATACATACTTGGTCTTTGGTTTTACTTTCCCACAGGACTGTACAGCTTTGGAAAGAGAGAGAGACTGTTGGTTTGTTTAGCTGTGAAATTGTTTATACTGTTAAAAACTGAAAGTAGTTGTTACAAAATGTTATTTAGAATCTTTTTTTGTGTGTGTTTTACTTCAATATGCAATTCAAACAAATAGAGAGAGCGAGAGAGAAACAGACAGAGAGAGAGAGGTAATATCATTCTGGTATTTGAGCACTGGTATTGATATTGTTTCCAGCACCTGCCCTTGTTCACCCACATACAGCTCAGAAACCTAGACAGCATGTGGCTCTGTGGATCGAGCTTAAATAGAAACACCATAACAATGTTGCAATGTGCTGATCTCAACATTAGCTCTCTCTCTCTCTCTGTGTGTGTGTGTGTGTGTGTGTGTGTGTGTGTGTGAGAGAGAGAGAGAGAGAGAGAGAGAGAGAGAGAGAGAGAGAGAGAGAAGAAGACTGACCGACTATAGACTGTTATATTTACCTGGCTGGACACTGTATTCAGACATACAGCTAAGGGGAATGTAATCATTGAGCCAGCACTTCACTCCTACCTCTACCCATTACCTTGTCTTTTGTAATTAGGTCTTATATCTGGGCTGTTTATTTGTGCTGAATAATAACTCTTACTTATTTTAAGTGGGTCATTTTGTTCTCAGTTTGCCCCAGTTAGTTTATCTGTTGCACCGCAAAAAGCAGCGAACAGACACAAATAGGTAAAATACAAGAAGAGATCTGCACACAAAAATCACTAAACAGATAGATAGATAGATAGATAGATAGATAGATAGATAGATAGACTGACAGACAGACAGATAGATAGATAGATAGATAGATAGATAGATAGACAGACAGATAGATAGATAGTTAGATAGATAGATAGACTGACAGACAGACAGACAGATAGATAGATAGACTGACAGACAGACAGACAGACAGATAGATAGATAGATAGATAGACTGACAGACAGACAGACAGATAGATAGATAGATAGATAGATAGACAGACAGACAGATAGATAGATAGATAGATAGATAGATAGATAGATAGATAGACAGATAGATATATAGATAGATAAATAGACTGACAGACAGACAGATAAATAGATAGATAGATAGGCAGACAGTCAGATATATAGATAGACTGACAGGCAGATTGTCACTCTTCTCTGAAGAGGCCATAAGTCTCTCTCTCTCTCTCTCTCTCTCTCTCTCTCTCTCTCTCTCTCTGTCTCTCTCTCTGAGGAGGCCACAAGTCTGTGTGTGTGTGTGTGTGTGTGTGTGTGTGTGTGTGTGTGTGTGTAACTTGTTTTTGTCAGCAGGGGGCGGTACAGACCTGTTCTGCACTTTCTCCAGACACTCATATTTCCCAAGGGTGCCAATATTAGTGCAGGGCACTGTAGATAGGCAGACAGACAGTCAGATAGACAGATAGATAAATAGATAGACAGATAGATAGGCAGACAGGCAGGTTGCCATTCTTGTCACTCTTCTCTGAGGAGGCCACAAGTCTGTGTGTGTGTGTGTGTGTGTGTGTGTGTGTGTGTGTGTGTGTGTGTTGGAACGTATTTTTGTCAGCAGGGGGCGGTAGAGACCTGTTCTGCACTTTCTCCAGGCACTCATCTGTTCTCTGTGCTCTCCTCCCTCTCAGTGAAAGACAGATCATTAGTGACACATGAGCTCATTTCTTCTAGCAGCCTGTTGGGTGAAAATGCGTCGTGTAGCCGGTGATAAAAGTTGCGGGTTTGTGATCAGCAGTGCGGGGAGAGAGGAGTTCAGGACGGGATTAAAGCAGAGCAGCTGAGTGAAGCGCACAGAAAACTGAAGGAGTCGCTTTGTTCTGTAAATAACCAAACCGTTACATACCGGACTGTCGGGTGTGTGTGTGTGTGTGTGTGTGTGTGTGTGTGTGTGTGTGTGGACATGGATAACACAGAGAAGGGAAACAAATCCGACGACGAGCCGGAGTCTCCAGAGGACGAAGTTGATCCGAGAATTCAGGTACAGTAAGTTAATGTTATAATAATGTAAACACTGGAACGCATGGGGCATTTAAATAGATGTAGATTTTAAAAGCATGTAAATAAAATCACAGTCACACCTCAACCCTAAACATATATCATATTATAAACAGAGCTCAGTCAATCAGCTGGACTTCAACAGGTTTTTCAATTCAGACTGACATGATTAACCTGGTCTGGTTGATTTATATACATCTCTATTTATATACACCTCAACCATAACATTAAAATCCCTGACAGCTGACTTGAATAACATTGATTATCTCGTTAAAATGGCAACTCAGGGGGTGGGATATATTAGGTAGCAAGTGAACAGTCAGTTCTCGAAGTTGATGTGTTGGAAGCAGGAAAAATGGGCAAGTGTAAGGATCTAAGGGTCTTTGACAAGAGCCAGACTGTGATGGTTAGATGTCTGGGTCAGACGGTCTCCAAAACCGCAGGTCTTGTGGGGTGTTCCCGGTATGCAGTGGTTAGTACTTACTAAAAGTGGTCAAAAGAAGGGCAACCCGTTAAACAGCGACAGGGTCACGGGCGCCCAAGGCCCACTGATGTGTGTGGTGAGCGAAGGCAGGCCCGTCTGATCCGATCCAGTGCTGACATGAGATATTTCTAAAGATGCAGAATTTAAATACAAATATATGAATTTTTAAAAAAATAAATACAGTCATTCCATAACTCTGTACATATAAACATAGATAAACAGAGCTCAGTTAATCAAGGAATCAACACTGGCTTTCAACATCAACCTGAAACCTCATTAATGATAAGCAGCTTAATTATCATCTGTTGTGGTTTACTCAGCGTACACACTCGTACAAGGTGACTGTGTTGTGGCCTGTTGGTTTGACACACAGGACAGACTGCACTCGTTTATCACATGTTTCTCCGTTTTCCCGTCACCAGGAAACCCCCAAATGATTTAAGAATAGACCCGTGTGTTATTTTAGCTGCCCTTAGACTCAATGTATGCTAAATATACTGCACACTGACAGACCTGCTGAAAAATCCAGCTTAGTCTGGCCAAAACACAGACCGTGCTGGTCAAACTGGTAGACCATTTTTGCCAGCTGTTAAGCGCTGTGAGAAAAGAAAGATTTCTGAATTACTGCTACTAATACTACCTGCATAAGTTGTTTTTAGGAAAGTAATATTACAGTAAGACAATAAAAAAAAAAACTCAGACATTCATTCATTCAGTTTCACACTTAATCACACCTAGGAGCAGTTTAGTGTAGCCAGTCCACCCACTGGCATGTTTTTGGGAGGTGGCGGGGACCCCAGAGCAGAGAAGCAGCACCACTACCTGTTTAACCAATGCGCTAACCTAATCTCAAACATTTAGTATGTAATTTAGTCAAATAATAATGAAACCGGACATAATTTATTAGCTGGCAAAGATGGATTGGCTCGACCCGTGTTTTGGCAGCTGGCAGCCACTCAGACTAAGCTGGGAGGAAATGTTAAACACATTTAAAGAGTCCCTGTTAAAATACCGCTATTTAAAAATATGTTCCTTTACATGTACCCACCCTTCTCGACAAAATACACAGAGAATTCCCAAAGTATGTTAAGTGGTATGTTGCTGAGGTCAGATGGGCTTGGCTGAGCTCAATTTTGGATTCTTGTCTCCTCTGGATTCATTTCGAATAGTTTCCATATGTTGCTCAACTTACTTTTCCTCTCAGTCCTTTAATTCTCATTCCTTCTTTCTCTCACGTCAACAGGGAGAGCTGGAGAAACTGAATCAATCGACAGATGACATCAATCGATGGGAGACAGAGCTGGAGGTAGGTCTAGCCTGCCTCTCTAGTGTGTGCCTTTTTTGTCATTGTGTTATTGTTTTTTTCTCGAACGGTTGCTGCAAGAACGACAGAAGGGAAGACCTTTCTTTCAAACTGGCCCTGGTTTCTCACGCATGACTTGCGTTCTCTGGGTTTGTCTGGATCAGGCAGAGGAAATGGTTTATCTGGGTGTTTTGGAAATCCTGTGCCGTGGGCTGTCAGTTCAGGAAGTAGTGAGTTCCCGTGGAAAAGCAGTAGATTAGGGTTTAAGAAGATAATTTGACACGAGTTATATTTTAGCTGTTTGTCTAGAGAAATGATTACCTCACAAGCTGTATATTGATGAATGAAGACTGTGCATGTAGCAGGTCTTGTGTGTTTTCATTAGGGACTAAAGGAGAAATCATCAACAGATGTTTAATTCATCATGGACAAGATCGTCACTTAGGTTGAAGTTTATGGGAAAAAAAGGTGCTTATATCCTTCGAGCTGATCAGGAGCTTCAGTCTGGTTAGGCCTGATATCTAACGTTTAGACCTGATATCTAAAGTAGTTTAGTCCACACAGAGCCACCCTTTAAAAATTCATGCATCCCCTCTGAATTGACTTCAGTCCAAACACGTCTTCTGTTGATTAGTTATGGACTGGAAGGAAGAATTACGCAATAACAGCCGCTCGTTAATCGTCTGTGAGAGCCGGGACGGGTGAAATCGGATGAAACCTCTATAACTCTGACCTCAGAGACAGCATGTGAGAGGATGTAGGAGTCTCTAAAGTCAGATTTGTGGCATGACCTGGCAGCAAGAAAAATCCAGCCTGCAAAACACTGGAGAAAAATGAAGTTGAGAGCGAAAAGTGAAAAGTGAACCCAGTGAACTGACATAGGTGGCATGTCATGTCCGGTTTATAACCCAGCATTTTATGCCAAAAAAAAAGCAAGCTTATACCTTTCTTCAGAAGGGAATTGTATAGCATTTACAGGGAATTTCATACTTGTGTACTAGTGCTTCATTAAGATTACTGAACCAGCTTGTTTTCAGGAAAGCACAAAGCCTGACTACCAAAGTGTCTGATTTCTTCAAATCGCCGCAACTAGATAATAGGCGCGATAGCCCTGAGTGTATCACAGAGAGGCATTCATGAACATATACCACAGGCAGCGTGGGATAAATGGGGCATGCAGGGGAGTGCTGTTTCTGGGAACTACACAGTATTTTACAGGCTCTAGGAACAGTTACATTGCCTTCTGCACCATATGGATGGTGATGGGGTAAAATTATGGCAGATGGTGGATTGAAATGCAATACAGGTGCCTAAATAACTGGAAAAATGTTAAATGTTTTATATGAAGTTTTACATCATTTATGGATAAACTAATCTTTGACCTCATGCTAATGTTAGACTAGCCTAAAGTTTAGCAAAAGATGTCAGATTGATAATGAAAACTGTAAGTAAAGTGGCTAACCTTTTATCACAGTTTTCTTCATTATAACAATATTATATCTTTTAAAAAGCACTTTACACATTATTACATTAAAATAAAATAAAATGGGTTAGCTTAGGATGACTTAGAGTAATGTTTTACCTGAGACACAAGAAGTAGTGTGGAGAAATTACACGGTACACAACATTTTGGTTTGGGTCTCAAGAGATTAGAGTCATTTCAGCTTGAGCTAATGTTTTCCCTCTTTTCCCTCATTTTATCTGAAGCTAAAGTTATCCATCATTGTAATGATAGCATAAGCTAAAAATTTACTTTATATTAATATTAGCTAAAGCTAAATATGGCCTCAATTTAGACCTTTCTGCTGCTTGTAGGTACCTGAAAATGTCTCATGGCAAGGTTAGCATTACCTCACATTACAATTAATAGACGCTAATGTTTTATATGAGCTAAGGTTTGGTGTCATTCACTTCAGGTAAATTTAGATTCTTATTTTAACTAAGGAAAAAAAACCCAAAGCTACCAAGCTTATTTTTTCCTCCAAATGTTTTTTTTCATCCAGATTGCTCTGGAAATACTATAAACCCCTAAATGTTTTAGCTATCTTAATTATCCACTCTCAGATTGTAATTGCACTGTAAATTAGTGCCTTATTAAAGGCAGGTGCTCTTATTTGATTAGTGTAACCTAAAACAAATGTTGTGTGCTACAAGTAATTAGAGGGATCCAGATCAGCCTTTTCTGAATTTTATCATTTCTCAGTTCACGTATACCTTGTTCCTAGATTTTCTCACTGTAGAGTATTTAACCATTAAACAAAATGTTAATAAATAATATTCAAAAGCCTTTGACTGGCAGTTAATATTTGAATGGTTCTATGTAAAAAAAAAAAATAATAAAAAAAAGCCTTTGAAGAGATGATCACTTTAAGTCTATCCAAATACCAGAATGTTAATCTAATCTAATAATCTCATCTCTGTACATCAGGACTCCAGGCAGAGGTTTCGCGCTGTCCTGGTGGAGGCCACGGTAAAGCTAGATGAGCAGGTCAAGAAGATCGGCAAAGCCGTGGAGGAGTCCAAGCCATACTGGGAGGCCCGGAGAGTGGTTCGACAGGTACAGTAACTTCCTGAAATATGCCCTTCCCAGCCTGACTGCAAACAAACAAAACCCGATGCTCTTTCACAGCTCATAAATACTTCTTCTAAACATAGGAACTGCTTGTGTTTAGCAGAGGTGGGAAAAGTACCAAAGTTTTCACCTCTTACAGTTGAGTCACAAATGAAAAATATGTCTGCTTTAGATTACACACTGATGTTATTTACCGATGATGCATTAGAGCTCTTTTTTACCAAGGAAATTGGGAAAAGATTAGCTAAGGCTGACTAGCAACAGCTTTATTCCCAATCTCTCAAATGTTAGCTAGCATGATAATCACTCTGAATATACAAACTAGCTGAACCCTAATAGCTGTCTCCTGACTCCTTGAAGCTGTCTGATGCTTAAAAGCCATGTTATGACTGCAAATATATGCTTATATAGAAATGTAGTGATAACTGATAATGTAGTGAGTAGAAAGTAGATATTTTGTTGGAAGTAAAAACTCAAAAAGTACAGATACTTAAAAACCAGGCTCATGTACAGCAGCAAAGTTAATTCTGGTTTGTTCCTTTCTACTTCTGGTGTTTGTTTTCCTCACTAGCGCTAAGACAAAGGGTTAGAGCAGACATTACATAACTTACCTGAGTGTAGATGATGGATATTTTGGAAAATGAAATGAGGCATTAAACAGTAAGACTGTTATTCCAGTCATTGTTACAGCAGACTTGGAATGAAGGCACATGGGCTTTTCATGGAAGTGAGAGGCTGTATAATGTCAGGAAAAAAAATGCTAAGCAGTTAAACTATTAATGGGAAATCTCATTGTCAAGATCACAGTAGAGTCACAAGTAACTAATGTAAGTCAATTACGTTACTAATGTAAGTATAAAAACGTACAAAGTTTAATATACTTAATATTTCTTCATTGAATGCCACTAAGAACTGCCCACGGTCACAGAAATACTGCACACATGTCCTCATAGACCATTGTTTTTACATAACGTGCCAGGGAGACCATTGTACAAAATGGTGCTGCAACAAAATCAGATCTGCATGCAACAACTGCAGACCATTGTGGTCTATTATAGTCTCGTGAGCCAGACTTCTGTAGCAACTGAGGCTAAAACCAGAATGCCATGAACACAGGCTAGGGGTATGATGATATCGAAATTGTGTGAAATTGTGGTTAAATTCTCAAATCTGAAATGTCAGAAGGTGTTGATTAATTTTCTATAGTAGCATCTCTGACAATAGTGCGGTCTGCGAGACAAATCACAAACAGATTGTTGCTTAACATCATTGAAGGAGTCCTCAGTGTCAGTGCTTTGTAACAATCAGAGGTAAAGGCCAAACTTTTCTGATTCTAAGAACAGAGGATGTTGCATTTTGCAGGGTCTCAGTAACAAGTTGCATTTGTTTGTCTTATTATCTTCAACAGAATGACTGTTTATAGCTGCTATAATGTAAGTGATAACTGGACATAACTTGTTTAGTGAACGTTCTGCAACTTTAAATTGAACTATAGATGGATAAAAAAGTATGATGTATTGTTCTTTACTGAATAAAATGTGTAATTGCTGGCAAATTTCTGTGGTATTAAAGGAATAACGTATACACATATATGTGCATAAGGAATGAAATTGTAACTAGCAGTATTCTAATAACTGTAGTGAGCTGAGTGTACAGTTTACAACACACATCCTGGGGCTTAGACTAGGGACATAATAACTATACCAGTAACTTTGTTTCATAATAAAATTACCTACTAGGCTAATCTCATGCACTTCCTATTTTGAAATTTTCTTGACTCAGTATGTACAAAAGTGTTACATGTGTCATGTTTCACAACCAGTTTACTTTCTGGCTAAATATTATTCATGATGAGGCAAACTTAGACTCTGTAGATCGTATTTCGAATATGTGGAAATTCTCACCTTTAATTCTAACCTTATTTTATAATTAAAGATCTGATTCTGAGGATCTGCATTTGTGTACTGGCCTGAAACACTGGTTCAGTGTTGGATTGGATTAGACACGTACAGTCCCATCTGAAAGTACTGGAACAGCAAGGCCAATACTATTGTTTTCACTATACATTTAAGACATTTGGGTTGCCACCAAAGGTGCCATGTTTTTAAGTTGTTTAACGCATCTAGATGTAAATATGAGGAAACGAAAGCTGAAATTCCCATCTATCGTCTCAAATTCATCTTTTGATCTCAGACCAAAATGTCTTCAATGTATAGCGAAAACAATAGAATTGGCTTTGCTGTTCCAATACTTTCAGAGGGGACTGTATATCACAGTAAACAAGGGGAATGTTGACACAGGAACGCAGGTCACAACTTGTCTTAAAGCATGCCATCATCACGCCTCTTTCACGACATTTCACATAACTCAGCTACAGAAGCTTTCAGACCATCAGCCTGGTAATTAAGACGATTATTTATTCAGATACACTGAGCTATGATATTGCTGTGGTGTTAAAAAAAAAAAAGAAAGCATTTTGATCGGTGAATGCATATTTATAAAGTTGTACATTGTTGTTTGAGACAGCAGTTTTAGCAAAAGCTTTGCTCTACTTTCACTTTACTTCCTCAGACACCCTTACCTGTCCTCCCTCCTTCTCTTTTCCCCTCGCTTAACATAGCATCTGCACTCATCCCCTCAGGAGGGAAAAACCGCTGTGTGAAGATTAATGCAGGATTCATTTGTTAGCAGACAGAAATAGGCTGCTTTTTCTTAACCTCTAGTGCATGTTTTACATGTAAACCTATAGGAAAATCTCAGGAACAGTGGGCGAGAGGCAGGAATACACCCTGGATGGGATGCCAGTCTATCACAAGGCACCATGCACACACTCATTCACACCTAGGGGCAAATTAGCATAATCAGTTTTTGAGAGGTGGGAATAAAACCGGCAGGAGAAGAACATTAACCCGAGTAACCTTAGCTCAAGATCAAACTCGGGACGCTGGAGGGTTAAGGAGAACAGAGTGCCAGTAAAAATGAGTGTTAATGAGTGAAAATAAGGAGATTTACAGCATTTTGAATTGAAAATATGAAGAGCGGAGCTGAAGGCTCCACAGGATGAAAGTGATTCTCTCCAGCACAGCAGCTTTGCTCTGGCTTAGCTTAGGCGCAGAGTCATTTTGAAAAAAAAAACAGAAAGAAAAAACAAGCATTTCTGCCCTGGTGTTAGTGTGCATATGTATGTGTGTGTGTGTATGTGTGTGTGTGTGTATGTGTGTGTGTGTGTGTATGTGTGTGTGTGTGTGTGTATGTGTGTGTGTGTGTGTGTATGTGTGTGTGTGTGTGTATGTGTGTGTGTGTGCGCGAGCATGTTTTTATATCTTGTACAAGGATAGGAACATAAGCCAGATTTGACCTTGGGAAGACATTTGGCATTGATTATTCGCATCTTTTATTTAAAAAACTAAAACAGCTAAAATGCTTCGTATTGGTTACAGAAGTTAACACTAGGGTAGGCACAGCATTAATAATGATGTCAATGGAAGGTCCTCACAAGGATAGTAAGATTTGTGTGCGTGTGTGCTGGCCGAGCTATATATAGAAAGATGCTGGTGTTAATTAGTCTGGCTGTCATGCGGTGTCGCAGGATGGCTTCTGATTGCGGGTTTCAGGCTCAAAATAGCAAATACTTCCATCTTCAGATTACAAATGAGTAAATAGTCTCCAAATGCTAATTTATCCTCCGATCTGTCTCACTGGTGAATATGCACAATGAAATTTTCTCGTCCTCTCTGGGTATGTTTTCTTTTGTCATCCTAAGACGTGTTTGCTAACGCTCTATGGGAGAACTGAATGGTACTGGTGGATAGATAAGGAATTAATAACTCAATCATTAATGCAACACCAAATAGCACTGGTATGAAGCATATTAATTATGCTACAGATGCGTACGGTATAAGTGGAGGTGGCGCAGGCAAGCTGCTGCATGAATGTGAGTTAAGGCAGAGGTAAAAGTGCTGTAATCCGTCAGTGTCAGACCCTGCAAGGGTGACTGATAAAAGGGGTTTCTCAGACATCAGCTCACATACCAATCAATCTATCTATCTCTCTCTCTCTCTCTCACAAACACACACACACACACACACACACACACACACACACACACACACACACAAAGACAGACACACAGATGGACAAATCTATTCTGAAAATGAAATCTGCCTGCAAAACCGAATTAGTTAAATTTACTAAATAACCAAAAAAAGGTACTTTACCTAATCTTTTTTTTTGTTTAGACACTAAAGAACATTTAAGAAATACTGTTTTTGTAAAATGTTATTTATTTCTCTATATTACCACAGACATGAATTTCATCATGTGCTTTTCTCTGTACTAGGACGGAAAATTAAGAAGAAAAAACTCCCACACCATGTTTACTCCAAACTCAGTTATAATATAATTAAGTCTAAGAGCAGATGTTATGTAAAAGACGTATTTTTGGCTGATTTTATGAATATTTCTGTTTCAAATTGTATTTTTAAAAAATAGATATAGTACATCTGTTCTTTCTGAAATGGGATTACTTTTCTTTTTTTTTTTTTTTTTTTAGAAGAATTTTCAGTTATCAATATACAGTATCTTACAAAAGTGAGTACACCCCTCACATTTTTGTAAATATTTGATTATATCTTTTCATGTGACAAC
>JANDJT010000141.1:10839801-10853837 GCA_024331685.1 Stegophilus panzeri | reverse complement strand
GTTATTTTGAGGAGACAGCAAATTTACACTGTTACACAAGCTGTACACTCACTACTTTACATTGTAGCAAAGTGTCACTTCTTCAGTGTTGTCACACAAAAAGATATAATCAAATATTTACAAAAAAGTGAGGGGTGTACTCACTTTTGTGAGACACTATATCACATGGATACCACAAAACCCACAAGAAAAGCGTCATTAACCTGTATGACCTTTTACTGAATTGCACCTGTATTGGAAAGTTAAAGATAAAACACTATACCTTTTGGTAAAACTTTCTCTGACGTCCAATCACATCCTACAGCCCAACATTTGCAGTTTCTTATAATAACTTTCCATTATTAGTATTTTGAGTCAACAGTTTTCAGTTCTTTTTTTTCAGTGCAGTGAAATGTGTCGACATTTTGTCTTTGCAGTAATCACATGCTACAGCTGATGGAGATAGATATTAGGTTGAAAAAACACTTGCGTATTTTTAAAGCGTTTGTCTCTGATGACTGGCTGTGACTTTAGTTGACAAGTGTGGTGTCGCTTTCTCTGTGAAAAAGCTGAGAGCATCCAGAAAGCATAGAGGTATCTCCGGGAAAAAAACAGGTCCAGTAGCTCTGTCACGCTGATGAAGGCTGAAGGAGTGTTTTGCCAGCAAACTGCTGACCAACCGGTGTTATTCAGCTGCATCAGGAGCTGTCAAACAATCACACACACATATACACACACACACAACATTTGTAATTAGATGGTATAGAGTGTGAATTAGTGTGCTTTTACAAATGACAGTATTCTGACTAACACTAGCTGTCATAATCAAATCATGTCTATAAATGTAGCATTTATATTATCATTGTAGATCAAAACAAGGTCAAAAATCTGACGTTATTTTTTTTATATTGTTCAGTATAAACGTGTAAAGTCTCGTATATTCTTGTAACGTTATAGGACAGGAGTATTCACTAAAATTTGTAAAGGTTACATGAAATTCCTTGCTTATAAAAGTCCAGCTAAGCAGCTACCAGTTACATCTTAATGTTTAACCATTAATGATTATGTCTGCAAATAAGACAGTAAGACATGGACTCTGAACAGATGAAACATCTGATTGAAATCTGACTTAAAGAGAGCAAACACCCACTTCTCTGTTCTAACGTCTCTATAGCCATGCAGCTCGTCTCTGGTCAGGTGATCTGTCTTCAGTTAAACAAGTTATACTGCATAAATATATGTGAGTGGATAAACCACAACAGATGATCTGCTACAGAAACCGAGCTGAATCGTGTTTAATCGCTGAACTCAGGTCATTTTTTTTTAAGGTTTATCGACTAAACTACACTGTTTTTCGATCACATGGCCCTCTGAAATACTTGCTGCATGCAAACTGCATGCTGTAATTTGTCAACCCGTGATAAAGGGGTAGAGAGCCATTTTGGATTCATGATTTGTATATCTTTACTAAACTTAACATGTAAAAATCAATCCGAGCATTTGGTAGAATGTAACGTTCTTGTAGTTTTGAAAATGTAAATATTGTTTTTTAAAGTTGTGTTCCTACAATTATGATTAAGAATATCTGTAACAATTGAGTTTATGGGAGCACACTGTTCCTGCAGTGTGTGGGTGTGTTGCAGGTGATTCACAAAGAATAGTGGCATATTTAAATTGGATTTTTGCGTGTGCTTTCTGCTGTCAGAAACGGTTTAAAATCAACCTACATATGAACCTACAGGAAAATAAAAGAGCGTAGACATGAGTGTGTATTATTTGTGAATGAAATTCTTTTCACAAACTCTGTTGGGGTTCGGAGGTGTTAATGTGCGGTAAATGTTTAGTATGAAGCCAAGTTTTCCGTCGTGATATTAGCATCGTTTGGATTATTTTACTTAATTGTTTTCTTATTATTAAGATTTAGTAAGCGAATTTGTTTTGTTTTCACCTGGCAAAAATGGGCATTCTCTCAAAAATGGGCAAATTTAGTACCTGCACTTTGGTCATACTAATTTGCACATGCAATTGCAGTTTCTAGATTGACTTTTAGACCGCAGTAGAAATGGCCCATGTTGCACACTAATTAAAACAAACATACAAAATGGACAACAGGTGCTATTTTGATCATGTGAAAGAGACAATCCTCCATAAACCCTGTTAGTGAATCTGCTTGCACAAGTTGTTTTTTTTTTTTTTTTACACACACATAATCTTTTAGTAAAATAAGGCTGCATGTACCTAAATTACCTCTAGCGTGAGAAATCCACTTAGTCAACACGTGTGTGTGTGTGTGTGTGTGAGTCCATGTGACTGACCTCTGTTCAGTCCATAAGTCCTCTAAACACCTGTCTGTCTCTATCTGTAGAGTCCACACTTACTCAGCAGTGTCAGGTGGAAAGGTGGCTCTGGACACGAGCAGCTGTCTCTCATAAACAGGGGCTTGAACGACACCTCCCCCTATTCGTCCAATCACAGTGCACTGTTCAGTCACACCACAGTCTGTGTGGACTGACATTAATTGTCCCCTGGACAGATTCATATATAGATTGTGAATAGAGTTACATGCTTTCCTCTCTCTGGCTGTAGCTGAAAATCTCTTGTGCTCAATCAGGGCCTTCAGTTCATCATATAGCTCATAGATACACTGAAACAAGAAGATTTCCTCCATAAATTAACTTAAACAACTGTCCATACATCCATTTTCCATACCACTTATCCTACACAGGGTCGTGGGGGAGCCTGAAGCCTATCCCAGGGAATTAGGGTACAAGGCGGGGTACACCCTGGACGGGTTGCTAACCCATTGCAGGACACAGTCTCACACGAACACAAACACTCAGACTATGGACAATTTTACTGTTCCCGCTCCAAAATGTATTATTTTCCTATTACAGCACATCCCAAAGTGTTTTATTCCTCTTATAGCACAGTGACTTGTCAATGATTACAATTTTACATGTATTAATGACTAACACATCATACTTTTGAACCATTTATACTTGCAGAACATCTGTGAGACAAGTTAGTTCCCGTTATGACTTACGTTATAGCAGCTATAAACAGTCTTTCCTTCAGCAGCCTTTCTTTTTCTCTCTCTTGAAGTTAATAAGAGATTATCATGTCACCAAGAAACCAGAAAGTCCTGAACACTTTCCCAGGATGGAAAACGTACTGCCCAATACAACAGGCTGACACTGGAGACTCCTTCAGTGAAAGTGTTTATTAAAGTGAAAAGTGTTTAAACCCATTTCTGCATCAGTGTCAGTGTCAGTGTCAGTGCACTGAGAAAGATCTGCGTCCAAGTGAATGGGCTACAGCGAGTTATTTGGTACCTACAATTTACAATAATTAGATCAATGTTTTGATAGATATGCACGTACATGCACATGCAAGTATAAAGATTCATATCTGTAGATTGGGAAATAGGAAGAAATGAACATTTTTTTCATATTTCCACTGACTGGATGTGGTTTAAGCATGCTTAGTCATCTCAGAGAAGTGTTCCGGTTGCATTTAGATGAATCACAAGTATGTATACGAGTATGTATCGTGCAGAATGAGAGTAATGGAGAGACTCATTCGTTCTTTCTCCTCTCTCGTGAAGACTGGGATTCTGAAAGTCTTTATTTAACTCTGTCACACACACACACACACACACACACACTCACACACACTCACACATGGCTCCACAGTGCAAACTGACTTTCCTCGGCTGCTTGGCAGTAAATGAGCTGCCAGTGAGCTCATGACATTGTATGAGAGATGCACATGAGAGGGTCCGGTCCGGCCAATAATAAATAACCCATAGTTTTTGTTGTTGTTGTTGAACAGAATTTTAAAGTGTGACATATTTCATAACGAGGACTGATTTGTTTCTAAAGCACAGTGCAGTTTGGCCTTCATCACTGCACTGGTGGACCCAGCCCAGGTCGGCCTTGCCGGTTTCCTGCTGCTGGCCAGCTGCACGCACATACAGGCAAGGGGAAGACAAAGACGTGCACACACACATTCAAACACACACACACACACACACACACACACACACACACACATATGTTTTTTCACATAGCTGACACAATGCTTCCTGTCACACTCCATCTTATCTTTATTGTCTGATCCACCATTCTAACATTTAATGCACAACACTTGAACAAATAAATAAATGCACAGTTTTTAATCAAGCAATATCGCACAAGAGTGCTGTTCTACGGAATATTTATTCGACCGCCGGTAATTAAGACCATTCTGATATTCAGTACAACAGCATGACTGCGAGTGTGATATTGCTTTTATACAACAGTTCTATAAACAAGAAATCAACCCTTTCTAGCAGTACACTGGTGATCCGTTCCGCCGTCTGGATGGAAACTGTGAATTTTCAATTAGTATGAACAAGCTAATTATTTTATCGCTGCAAATCTGTTATAAGATTAGTCAGGACATTGTTGGGTTTCTTTGTGAAGAGTATCGTGACACTACGTTTAGCTGCTTGCGAGCAGGGCGATGGGAACGGTGAGGGATGTGAGCCCCTTTCTGCACAAACAATTCACACCTTTCTCTGCAACAACATTGGGGCAGAGATAAAACAGACAGAAAATAAAGCTTGGTTGATAGTAAAACATTGTATACAGCTGCCACAACCACATTATAATATTTGAGACCTAGTAGGCTAGGTAAAAAAGAAAAGAAATACTTTTTAAAGCCCTGAGTGTCTAATTTCATATGAGCCATTAACCAGTACTGTGGAGCATGACATCACAAATAAATTCAATGCTGATCATGGGAACCCCCCAAACAGGTGGAAATTTAACACAGGGCAGCTGAACACACTCGGAGGAAAGCGATATCTACCGTCTTCCACATACATGAGCTCACAGACTCTCATAGTTGTTTAGTGTAGCTGTGATTGACCAGGGAGAGATAGTGTAATGCCATCCCCCCAAACCATAGAGCACAGCCAATTACACTCTCTTGGACTCCTGGGCACAGATAGCATCATAGGATTCAAACTTGCCATCTCCTGACAATCTATTGCTCCAGGTTAAATAAACATGTCCTGGACTAACTCAACATTGCTTAGTTGGACAGAATAGGAAGTGTTTTTGTTTCATTTCCAAACAATAAGACCATTAAACACCTTCTCAACACTGCTGTAGCACCTATTCTCACACGCATGCATACTCACACACCTATTCATGCTCGGCGACTAGATTACTCACACTCGTACACCTATTCATGCTCGGTGACAAGATTACGCACACTCGCACACCTATTCATGCTCGGCGACTAGATTACTCACACTCACACACCTATTCATGCTCTGCGACTAGATTGCTTAAATACTCCATAACACAGTCCATTTACACTGACCTGAATACAGCATCATGCCATGCTGCTTTTACTGCACTCTTTCTCTTGCACTACTACCACTTGCACATTGTGCAAAATATATGTATATTATATATATATTTTTATTTCGGCTTATTTAATAAATGTATTATCTTGATGAGGAACTGCACACTGAATTTCATTGCACTTGTATAATGATAATAAAGGTGGTTTGTATTTGTATAAGTAAATCTTAACGATTTAAAATGACATAATTTCCCTTTCAGTACAGTCAGGGCTTGGGCCTTGTGAGGGGAATATCAATGTCTGTGTCATCATTTCCTCACCTACCCCCCTTCAACATCTTAGAAATGATGCCACTTCCTGAACACGTCAGTTAAATGTGGTTCTTTATGTGTGTTTTCTCAGAATCTTGGAGGTTTCTTTTCAATGATGCAGTGAGGTAAGGTGAGAAATTAGTGTGCAGCGTGTTCTCCCACCCTGCTCATAACCCATTCAGGCCCTTCAGTCTATTCAAGGTGGACGACTAGCTGCAGTTGTGTCCTTTTAGATAGTTTTTGGAATGGCATTTCCTCAGTTATAGATATAACAGGAGCCTACACAGTTTATCACGTGTCTCTATCGACATGGTAAGGGAGAGTAGGACAGGAGGATGCATGCACATTCTCAATGATTGCTTGTTCCACAATGGATGTCACATCAGAGATGAAGTGGTTCCACATTCACATTGCTCTGAGTCGGTAGTGACTAATTATATGGCATGAAGCTGACTATATCTTTAAAAGCACGTCCACTTCCTCTTTAAATACGAGGTGAATGAACTCGTATTAAGCATGCTGGCAGCAGTACAAAAGTGGGTCAGGGACTAGGAAGTAGGTCAATTGCGTGGAAGTGTCTGGGTGGTCGTCCTATTAGAAATTGCAGCATATTGGTTAATGTAGTGTTTGTTTCAACCAGGATTTCTTATGAAATATACTATATATCTTCCATAGTTGTCGTTTGTTCAGATTAGGGGTCTATGTGTGCGGCCACTCATGCTCTCAGATGCCCTCAATTCAGTAGTGAGCCTACCAAGCAAGTAAAAATGTAAAATGGTCTGCCCAGTCTCATGTTTTGTTTGTCTGGAAATTTAATAGAGGAAGCTAAAAAGTGGTAGCTAGCATACTATAATAACATATAGGCTGACCTAGTTAGCTAGTTACGGCTAGAGCCTAATTTGCTCTTGATAGAAAACGTGAGTTATTTAAAGATTTAGGAGATTTATATGATGGCTTTGCTCTGCACTTTATTTTGCTCAGTTTCATCAGCGCTTCACATACCGTACCTGCATGTTCTTGATTCTGGGATTTGGAAGAATAGCGTGCTATAGTTACAGCACTGAGGTGCATCACAACACCGTGAAGCATTTTGCAAATGTCAATAATGAGCAGAGGGGTTTTGTTCCTGTCTTTTTCGGTTGCCAGGCAACATTCAATCAAAACAACTAACAGAAATTAAATCTGCTTCTACTGATTTGTCCACTCTTGCACTGTGGACCATGTTTTTTGACACTTGCGTTTTGAATGCTTTAAAACTAAAATCTTTAATGAAACCCCCAGTCGTGAAAGAGTTAATCCAGACAAAGTTAATCAATATGCTGGTGTAATTTTTTGTCAATATGTGTGAAGCATTTTCCACTAAAGCCATAACTGCTTCAGGCTGTAAAAATACCTTAGCTTCAGAAAGTCAGACAATGAATGGAAACGGTGTCCCAAAAGTTTCCATACGTAAGGGATTATGTTTGCCAGCACCATGTCGGTTGTGCCGTCGTCGGTGGATGTTCGTGGACATCCACGTCTCGAATAGTCCGAAACACTTCCAGTCTTTTTGAATTTGTTAATAAGTTTGGCAACAGTGTGGTGTGTTGCCACGTTTCCTGTTAAAGTCCATCGCAACCTTCCGATGGCTTCCTGATCCAGCCACAAGAATGATTTCAGTACGTTCTTCCCCTTATGTATGGACACTTTTAGGACACCTTGTATTAAACAGAGAGTTTCTTTTTAAGGAAAGCATAGAACTCAAGCCTCCTGATGACTGGCTAATGGGCTGTTATCTTGTTTCTGGGGGGCACCAATTTTCTTCTTAGAACTAGGCTATGTAATAAGTGTAATAAGACAGTCCCAAGTTTTGCTAGTGGAAACACGTTAGAGGAAATTAACTGACTGCTCTGGCATCTCTTTCTTTATTCCCGTGAGAAGTTAGCAGTTGTGTTACGGGGGGATATTGTTGTTGCTAGTACAGTTATAATGGTGTTGTAGTAGGAGAAATGACAAGCGTCATGTTTTGCTGTTAGCTCCTAAAAACAAAAGAGCACGAGACACGCGAAGTCCCAGAATGCAATTCAGCTATATGACACAATTACGCTGAGTCGCGTGAGAGACTCGGCACTGAATTGCACTGACTCGATGCGTAGGCGCTGACGGTGGTATTAGCATGACAGTTGAAGTTTTGGAAGCTGATCTGTTTTAGCAGAGTGCACAGATAAAGAGGTGGGAGAGCTGGACAGAATAAAGCACTGCTGCATCACTCTCTTTGGGTAGAGATATAGTGAGGCAGTTCTATCAGCAGATATTCGAACGGCAGTGTGGGTAATGGAGGGAACCTTTACACAATGTGCAAACAGACCAGCATCTTAACCAAAAGTTTAAACCAGAAAAAGTAATCATAAAATAATCTTTTGCCTCAATTGAAGCTCACATTTTGAAGGTAAATATTGATATGGAAGTCGTTCAGGGTGGATATATTCTTTAATGTGCCACTGATTTGTGATGCATTTGGCTCTCCTAAATGTAAATTTTTTCCCTTTTATATGTTTGGTTGTGCGACCTGTTCCTACAAGATACACTGAAATTTGTGACTCTATGTACCTGCATATGTGATCCTGAAGAAATGAAAATGCGTGTGTTAAGAATAATTTCATCATCCAGAATTGATTTCATGTTAATCTATAATAGGAAACTGTGGTTTTACAAATCAGATTATTTATGTGCGCATGCCATTTGCTGTTTTTTGTTAGCATGCAGAATTTCACTCTACGCAAAAAGGGGTTTTTTTTGTGTGTTTTTTTTTTTTTTTTTTAAATAATTGACGCCCCAGTTCAGTAGGAGGTCATGTACTCAACAGTATGAGAGCATGTGAAGGACCATACACTGCACTTTACTCAACATGAAACAGACACCAGTGAGAAGAGGGACAGGAGGAGGGAGGAGTTATGCTGCATTTGGGTCATGTGGGAATACTCAGGATTATTTCAACTTGAAAGTGTTTAAGCGTTACTGTGAGTGGTGCAAATTATCAGCTGATAATAAATCAGGAATAAAATACTATAGAGCTTGCCATTATAGAGAAATGATCAACCACATGGTGGCGTGATACGGCCCAATGCAAAGCGGATTATCTGTTACGAAATTGTTTTATTCCTCTTACAATACAGCAATTTGCCAATGATTACATTTTTTAAATTCATTAAGAATGACACATGGTTTTTATTCACTTATAGTTTCATTTAATGTTACATCCTGTTATCACTTGCATTATAGCAGCTATAAACAGTTCCATTACCAGCCTTTTTTTTTCACTTTCCTGAAGTTAGTTTAATAAGTTAATAAGACACAAAATGCAATTTCAACACAAAATGAAACTGAAAAAACTCATGGCAGAAAACGCTACGACTTTACCTCTGGCTGAAAGCTCACAAAACTTGTTAGACAGCATGAACGTTTGACTCAGAGGTCCATGTGAATGTTTTTTTTTTTTTTCCCCCCAGGGAGAGTTGGTGATTACGGTGATTCCCATATGACGGGAATTGTACATATACGACAGACTTTCTCAGGCTGTTCCTTAACTGTGTTTATTAAGGCTTAACCTTGGACATGTCAAGAGCAGGCCACTCTTGGCATAATTCACTCATGTTAATGGTGTTTACTGAGACCGCTGGGTAAACACTGCATTTATTTAGTTCAGTTGTTTAAAGTCAGTTCTTGGTGGTCTGATGGTATAGATGATCAAACATTTTCATGCTAATCACTGGTGAAAGTTTGGTCATTTTAAACTGCCAGGATAATCCCTGGGTATTACTTAAGCATGTTAAAATGGCAGCTGATCTTGTCTGGGAGTTTAATGTTGATGGAACAGCTGAAGTGAGTGCGGTTTGGATTTCTACCTGACTGGTAGAGCCCGTGTGTTACATAACAGCAGAAGTGTATTACAGTGTTACATGTATTGCAGGTCTGTCATTCAGAAAGATCGAGAGTTAGCGGTTCAGCAATTATAGCTCCACACTAAACCGGAGTCTGAAACTGTGGTTCCTGTTAGGGTTGCCAGGTCTGCAGTTTTGCTGTGGAGCTTGACTACTTGATGTGGGACGGAATTTCATGAATTACTTATATAGATTCAGGGCTGGAAATGTGAAGGGACGCGGGGGGACTGAGTCCGGGATGCAATAGTAGAAACTTTGATCTGGATAAAAGCTGCGTTTAAGCAGGTTTAATCTCTTTTGAACACCCTTATTCATCTTAATTTATTTTCACTATCATAGATTGCTAAGTATTATGTCCACATTCATGCTATCCTACATGATTATTACAAATACAACCTCGGTCAGTATTTACAGAGATATATGTAATGTTTGTAACATGTTTAGCTGTCATTTATGCAGACTTTACTGTACCACTTTCATTTTTTTCATTGTATTGACACCGGCTGTCGCTCTTACCTTTGCTGATAGTCAGAAAAGTCAAGAAAGAGAGAGAAGAGTTTGAAGGGGAGAGAGACAGTCAGACTATATTAAATGACTTTGGACCACCTGGTAAAAAGCTAGGAGTGAGAGGGCAGAGGGTTGTAATATGGAAGATAAGGATGAATGAACGGTGTTTGTTTTGTGCCACACATTCATGAATGTTTTTCCTTGACCTTTCATGTGCCTGTCTTGATACTCGAGAAAGCATATTGTTTGCAGGAGACATGAAACAAGTGTAATGTTATTATATATTATAAACTTATTTATATTTATATGTTTGTATTTATATATACCTTTTTTTTTTATTGATAAAAAAACAAACCTCCAGCTGTACTGTATCTTGGCCATTTCCACCACTGTACAGATTATTTATATTTACCAAGCCAAATAGATAAACTGGAATCTCGTGTGTGTGTGTGTGTGTGTGTGTGTGTGTGTGTGTGCTGAGTGTGTGATTAAGTGGTGTATGAGTAGAAAGGTATTGTAACTAAACATAAAAGAAACACAAGCATGTTTTCCTGTATGAGGGTGCTTGTGCATCAGTGAATTGGTTTAATCATTTTCATAAACTACTATTTATTTAAGACGGTCTAGATAATATTACAAGACTATTTTAGGATCTTAGCGTGTAAGAAAACACCATGCTTTTACCTGGTGAGTGTTGCAATATATTTGGAATTGATTTTGGAGTTTATTGAACACAAGGCTGTTTTTGTCACACAGACCTGGCAACCCCAGGCTCTGTTTCCATTTCAAAACAAACTTGCAGCTACGGGAAATAATCTTGTTCGACAGAATTGAAGGTCACGATTATTTGGTCATGATAACGCCTCTGTTGGAGGCATTTAGTGAACAAAGCGCAACTGTACAGTATTGTGTGCATGCCATTGTGTGTAACCCACTCGAAGCCATCATGGCGTTACGTCCCTACCTCATCTCTGGGTCACTTTGTTGAAAGAGTCTCCTATGTCAGTGAATAAGAGCTTTCATTTCTTCAGTGGGTGAATTGTAGATTAGTTGCTTCTTCCCCAGAACTTTACACAATGAAAGCACTGGAAAACCGGCCAAAATCTGTGAAGCGTCATCACATCCTTCAGAAAAACATTTGAGGCATTTGAGTCGGTGATTGAATTGGATGTAATATTATATCGCAGCTGTCTTGTTTTCATGTGACCTTTACTGAGCGTAAATGCTGATTTGTGTTACACTGGAACAAGTCTGATTATCTTCCATGTAAGAACTGGACAAATACTTGAGGTTCACCTTAGAAAAGCATGAACCATGTCAGAAGAAGTGCAGGACAGGAAAAGTCAAATCCCTGCTCCCCAAATCAATGATTCCTCCCTGAGGCTGTGTTCAATGTAGAGAAGCTGTCAGAGGCACTTCTACAAGGAGAGAGCGAGAGAGAGAGAGAGAGAGAGAGAGCGAGCAGTGTCCTTTGTAATGGTAATGAGCTGATGGGATTTTGAAACGCATCTCATTTACCATTTGGATTTGTGAGTTTTTTTGAGATGTGGGGTTTAAATTAATCCAACCTCTCGTTCCATGGCTCGGAGGAAGCATCGTCAGCAAGCCCGTGTCATATCTCTCTGAGCGGAGCACCGGATTGGGTTCAGGCTTTGAGCTTTTCATGAAATAAAAAAAACAAAACCCTGACTGTTATGCATCCTTATGAATTCTTTAGCAGAAGATATGACTGAGTAATTCATGAGAGACACGCAGAGCAGAAGCAGCTTGTTTTATAGCAGGGAGCCACTTGAACAGATTACAGTAAATAAACATGGCTCATGGATATTCTACATAGAATACATACGCCTAAAGCGGTACATATAGGGGATGCAAGGATAAAGGACATTCCAACCACATTCCTTTGCATGTTAAGCTGGAGATAAGGGCTTTGTTTTGAGAAGTGGGCATGTTTAAACACCAGCTCTGAGAGATTTCTTGACTTTTTTGTATCTCTCACAGGCTCAGGTGGAAGCTCAGAGGGCCACGCAGGAGTTCCAGCGATCCATAGAGATCCTGCGAGCCGCGAAAGAAACCATCGCTCTGGCGGAGGAAAGACTTCTGGAGGAGGACAGCCGGCAGTTTGACTCGGCCTGGCAGGAGATGCTCAACCACGCCACCCAGAGGGTGAGACAGGACACGACACAGAGAATGTAGACTACACTTAGACATCCCACACACACCACTGTAATTATAAGTAGAGTTTTACAGACAAGTCCAGAATTTTCCACACCCTAACTGGACGACTTGCAGAACCAAATCAGTGCAATTCTGACACTATAATGTTCTTCCTCACTGTGGACAGTAGATTTATGTGTACTCCTTTCCTCTTTTAATCCTGAGTGGGATTATTATGATTAGTTTTATGTGCTTGTCTATTTTTTATCCGTTACCTGATTTGTGCCATCTCTTTTAGGGTTTTTTTTTTTTTCTTGTCATATGTGTGCAAGCTCATAATTACTCAAAGGCAACAGGTTTCTGAAGACAATAAAAGCAATTGTTTGTTTTTTTACTTTTTTTTTCAAGGATGAAAATTGGGTTGCGTTAATTTGTATGTATTCAATACTTTTGCCACATTTTTAGGATAATAGTAATAGTAAAAATAACTTCATCTTCAAATAATAGTATTATGACAGCAGTGGGGCAGTGGTGTCTCAGTGGTTAAAGGCTTTGGGTTACTGATCAGAAGGTCAGGAGGTCAAGCCCCAGCACTGCCAAGCTACCAATGTTGGGCCCTTGAGCAAGGCCCTTAACCCTCAATTGCTCAGTTGTATAAATCAGAGAAATATAAGTCGCTCTGGATAAGGCCAAATGCCATAAATGTAAATGACAGTGTTTTTGAATCGTGTATAATATTTATTTCATATAACTACCTTTTTGCGTATTCTCTTGAATATAATTTCCAATACTTTTACAATTAGACTCACAATTATAGTCACTTATATTCTCAAAAAACTCAAAAAGCAGCATCCATGTGGAGTCTACGTCTTCTGTTCCCCTCGATTGCAAAGTCTCTTAGCAACAAACAAAATACAAAACGAGTCACCGATTAGTCAAGCTACAAGTCATGAGGACTCGAGTGCGACATCGCTCAATCTTAGTAACGTTCCAGTGATACGAATAGAACATTTCCAACATTTCCTTTATTGCATAATTATCTAATAACACCCTTAAAACAGCTGGATGCACTTTCCAGTACGTGTGTTTAATGGCTGAATTTTGCTTTTTGTAAATAAAAATGGCCATATCACACGTGTTCAGAAAACAGGAACTTGAATGTTATTAATAAATGTTTTGCGCTGTGCTCGGCTGCTGCTGCAGGTGATGGAGGCGGAGCAGAGCAGGACACGCAGTGAACTGGAGCACAAAGAGACAGCGGCCAAATACAACGCAGCCATCAACCACATGAGACAACTGGAGAAGAAACTCAAACGTAATATCAACAAGTCACGGTTAGTCAATCAGCTGCGTTTAACGCTGTCAAGTGCAACACAGAAAAGAGTTATAATACATTAAAAGGCATTTCTCAGAAATGATCTATTTTAGCACACGTTCTGTAATTGTGTAACATACTGTACATAAATTGCTTTTATGACTCTTTTACCTTGTAAAATATGGAGGACCAGATCGAATAATATTAAAAACTAATAAAAGAATGAGTATAAATAGTACATATTTAATATTTATATGTAAATATTATACCTTTTTTCAGTTTAAAAAAAATACATTAGTATTATGTATTATTACATTATTATTTCGTATATTACATATTATTATGTGCTGTAGCGCTATAATACAGTATCTCACAAAAGTGAGTACACCCCTCACATTTTTGTAAATATTTGATGATATCTTTTCATGTGACAACATTGAAGAAATGACACTTTGCTACAATGTAAAGTAGTGAGTGTACAGCTTGTGTAAC
>JANDJT010000141.1:10816301-10832859 GCA_024331685.1 Stegophilus panzeri | reverse complement strand
TTGATAATTGAACTGGTATCTAAATAATTCCACTAAAGATATAAATGCTTAAATACTTTCTCAGCTCCAAAAAAAAACCAAAAAAAAAAAAAACAAAAAAAAACTAACGTATTTAACTGGTAAAAAGAACTCCTGAAACTGTTCAATCCTAATTTAAATAAAGAAAAAAGAAATAATTGTGTAAAAAAATAAATAAATAAAATAAAATAAAATAAAATAATTGGTTTCTAATTGGTTTTCTAAGCTGAAAAGATATTTCATTTCGGTTACTGGCTGGCAAACTACTAAAAAAAAGTTTCTTAAAAGTTTATTTTTTTGTTAATCTATAGTAGAACTTTATATGACACGTTCTGAAACAGCTACGAATGAACATCTTTGGCCGACCCAGTTAAAGTACTCGTTATTACACACTGACTCACTGAAGCTTAATCTGTTTAACAGGGAGCCCAGATCCTGGTGTTTCCAGAGGACGCCATCCACGGATTCAACTACAGCAGAGTGTCTATAGCTGCGTATCTGGAGACGGTGCCGGATCCTGGAGCAGTGACGTGGAGCCCATGTGCAGATCCTGACAGATTCCAAAATACAGAGGCACTGTGCCTAAATATGCTTAATATCAGTACTATATTACTGTCTTGGCAGAAGAGCATACCTTATAGTGACGTGTTGGGACAATTTGTTTTGGATTCCATTTTATTTTAAACTTAGGAAGAAAAAAAAAAAAACCCACTGTAAAGTAGAGATCCAGAAAAAAACATGGGAGAATGCAAAGTTTCAATATTTATTACAATTATAATATGCAAAATGGAATAATTTAACAGAACCTCATTTCTTTTCTCAGGTCCTGCATCGTTTGAGCTGCATGGCACAGAAGAATCGTCTCTTCCTGGTGGCTAACATGGCTGACTGCCAACCCTGCAACAGATCAGTCGATCCGCTGTGTCCAGCCGACGGCCGCTACCAGTTTAACACCGACGTAGTTTTTAGCGACAACGGCACCATCGTGGCCAGATACCACAAACAGAACCTGTACTTTGAGGCAGCCTTCGACACACCTCCTGAGTGCGAGTATGTGACGTTCACTACTCCGTTCGCCGGGCGCTTCGGGGTGTTCACCTGTTTTGATATATTATTCCCGGAGCCGGCTATGACCCTGGTGAAGGACATGGGCATCAGACAGTTCGTATACCCGACAGCTTGGATGAACCAGCTCCCCCTGCTGGCTGCTGTGCAATTTCAGCGCTCATTCTCTTATTCAGCTGGTGTCACTTTGCTGGCAGCAAACATCCGCTCGGAGGCTTTGGGTATGACAGGAAGTGGGATTTTTACACCCTGGGATGCGCTTTATCATCACGCCGCAGAGGGCGAGGCTGGGAAACTGCTGGTGCTAAGAGTGCCGGTCTTGGATCCCGTATTGCTAGGGGACGCTCCAGAGAGGGCTCGATTGAAGTTAGTGCCCTTCTCTGGCTTTCCCAAAGTGGATAATGGAGAGGAACCCGAGTTTAGACCTTTCCAGAAAGGAACAGACTCAGAATTTTGCCTAAAAGAGGATTTCGGTTGTAATAAACAGTCTACTCAATTTACCTCCACGATGATGTATGATAACTTTACACTAGTGCCTCTACATGGCAAAGAAGGGAATCTCACAGCATGTGACGGCTCATTCTGCTGCCACTTGCTCTTCCGGAAGACAAATTCCACCCCCGAAGAAGAGCTCTATGCCCTGGGGGCATTTGATGGCCTCCATGTGGTCCATGGGACGTACTACCTAGAGGTGTGCGCCTTAGTTCGGTGTACAGGGCTCCATCAGGAAAGCTGTGGAGGAGAGACTGAGCATGCGCACACGCTGATTGACTTTCACCTGCAAGCGGCGTTCAGTACCGAGCACGTGTACGCCGGCTTGCTGGGCAGCGGGGTGACTCCGGACCGACCGGATGAGTCCGGCTGGAAAAGCGGCAGGTTTTGTATGAGCCGAAGAGGAATGACGAGCGGCCTGGTGACCGCAGTGCTGTACGGGAGAGTCTATGAGAAAGACAGCAAATAAAGTCGCACAGCTCTGTCTTTCAGTATCGTATCAGTGTTCTGCAGTTGAGTGCAAAAGTTTGCATCGTCCTTGAATTTTGAATGGAGAAAAAAAAGAAAATAGGCCTCTACTTTACAATTTAAATAAGTCTTCTAAGAATTAAAAAAAAAAAAATAGAGGTATATCCTACAAAACGACAACAAAAAAAAAAACGTGAAATGAGACGTGAAGTGAAGCAAAAGCAGGAGTCTTTTGGGTGCCACACGTGATTTGAAGACGTGGCACGAAATATCACCATGTTTAATAAAAAATCCAGAAGATAAATTAATTGTCAACTCCAAATCATGTTAAAACCCTTTTTTTTGCCATTTTAATAGTTTCTACTGTATTATAGCCTTTTGCTGTAACCATAAGCACGGAGTCTAATAAAAAATAAAAAAAAAAGAGAGCTCAAATTGAAGATCTAAAGAAGAATATTTTCCTGATTTTAATATAAGTAATTCATTTTAAAGCCGTCTTGTTTTTTGTGTGCAGGAAATGTGTTGTCTGTGGAGGATTTTTCTCTTTAGAGCAGATTAGTTGTATATTCTCATTCTGAGTAAATACACGGTTTATTGTGAGCAAGATCAGGGACTGCATTTGACCGGCTAACGGGAATCACATGTTCGGTGTAAAATGGGTGTCAGCACTCCTAAATTTAAATAATCAAATCAGTCCTTATTACAGAACTGACCATATTGTGACCATTATTGTGGTGTGACAAAAATATTCAAGATTTATTAGTAATCATTTGAGCAACGCACTAAGTGGCCAGTCTTACCCTTTATAAAAGGTAACATTGTTTTTTTTAAACACATACAATCACACACACACACACACACACACACACACACACACACAAACATCTTTCCTCTATAACAAATGTTGCAAGTCACCAAAAACCAGCACTGAGTGTGTATAAACCCTGTCGCCTCGAGAGCTGGTCTCAAACTCGTGGGTAAGAAACGCGTCAGAATGCCCTTTTAATGATATCCCGGGGTTCGTAGAAATCCGTTCGTCTTACGTTAACGAGTTACTCCGCAGCAACACGGACCGGACGTTTGCGCTTAAATGTTCACAGCAGTCTGTTTTGTGCGAGTCTTGGTTAATCTTAGTTAATAATAAATTAACCACAGCTAAAAAAAACAAACAAACAAACAAACAAACAAACAAAAAATACTAAATCATGCTTTAAAAAGGGCAACTTGGTCCCCTTGGTTGCACGTTCATGATTTCTTCTCTTACTGCCAGAGAGGATGTGTCGAGAAACTTCCACAACAGTAGTCATTATTGTTTGAGGTTACGGTTCCTGTTGCTTGGTAAATGAAATGCATCCGGATTAACAGAAGGAATTTTTTGAAAGAACGTCGAGATAAAGAACCAAACTCGCCAAACTGGTGAGTGTAAAAACAAGATCCGGATCAGGCTGTAGTGTGGACGATCTACCACATTCGGATTTTGCTCTCGTGTCTCTAAACGTTCCTGAGACGTATAAGAAAGGGAAACCGGAGTGACCCCGCCGCCAAAATGGTACACTCCCGTTATTTCCCGGTAGCGCTATAGCTTGAAAGGGACGGGATGAGAAACGTGCCCGTATAATCTGAATTTCTAAGTGAAGTTATGTAGTTTCTGTCATTATATTCTGTGGCTTGAATCTGCATGCAAACTTAATTAAAGTATACATATATATATATATTTAATAATAATCAGGTGTAGAAAATTCCAATTAAATTTTTGCTGGCATAATCCATTTCAAATTCAGATTTACATTTTCAAAATACTACAATCCGGAGACTTAGGAAAGACAGAGCACAGGATTGACGTCCACCGTCTAAGCCAGTGATGTAGTGGTGTGGAGGTTCACGGGTTCACGCCGTTAGAACATTTTAATTTAAAAACGCATGAATCTGAACTGAAATGTTATTCGTTTGAATAACATTGTATCACGCCACCAGAAAGTGAAACTGAGTTTGATGGTTTGCAGAAGATCAGAAACTGAACTGAACATTTAAGGGTGCACAAATTAAGTGTTTGACATTCTAAGTAAAGTAGACAAAGTGTTGAGAAGACGCCTGGAAAACTTTGCGAACGAACTTTAACCAGCTAAATGAGACACCATCGATAATACTAATCGCCGACCGGTCCGAACGAATCTTATTTAAAGCACGGAACTCTTACGTTGTTGTATTGTCGCTGTTTTAAAAAAGCAGGGATAAACATTTTATCACACTGAAATACTGAACACTTTTTTTTGGAAACAGACGGTCGCTTGTTCGCCATTAAACATCAAATACGGTTTCAGAGTTTAGATTGCGCTTCTGCAAAACTCGTGAAATTCAATTAGAGTTGGAAATTCAAAATAAATGACATGGAAGTTCAGATTCGAATTCAGATTGAATTCGAATCTCTTACGGCAACTCCACAGAGTAGTGTTCAGGAAAGTTAACAAGTCTGAATCGGAAATGTATTGTGCAGCAAATTTTCTGCGCCTGATTATTACAACAACCTTGCAGACGAACTCGAAGCACGGAATACAGTTTCAATTCCACGTGCTTCAACTTATAAATAAATTCAGGTTAGGGCGGCACGTTTCTCATTCCGTAGGAACGACACCGCGCTAGATCCACTTTAATGTGATTCAGCGACATGGCGTTAGCGTCTTCAGCAATCTCCAGGCACTCGGGGACTGAACGGTCCTCAGCACTGAGACGGTCCGAAGTTCTCAGTAAGTCTCTGAATCCGAGTCGTTGAATTCTTCATCGTGAACGACGAGGCCGTCTTCACGTCCCAGGCTGTTGAAGCTGCAGTAAGAAGGATGCCCGGAGCGCAGGCCGGGTAAAGGGTCGAAGGTCACAGCTTTGGAAGGGCTACAGTAGTGGTTTATGGCGCTGAAGTTGAGCCCTGGCATGGTGCCTGTACTGACAGGGGACACGGGCATCATGGTGGCCAAGATCAGCGCCAAGCAGTCGGCCACATCTTTGTTCGGTGCACACGCTAAAGCTGGAGTGTAACCTGCACGGCGAAATCGGTCAGCGTTTAGTGTTTTTAACAAGACTGGGGTTTTACACTTTATTAACAAGACTCTTAATCACCGTTTTCATCCACAGCCAGGACACTTGCTCCTTTTCCCAGCAGCTCCTGCACTACAACAGCAAGTCCGTTACGGGCAGCGACGTGCAGTGGCCTGAGGAGGGGAGGGGAGGGGGGGGGGTTTTCACAAAATCACAAAATATTCATCAAAATAGCAAGATGTACTACATAAATAAATAATTAGGATGGACTATAATATGTAATGGAAATTCTTAATAAATTTGGTTTTATTTTAGGATTTTCTATATACTGTAGATCATATCACTATTCTATTTATGAAGAAATAAACGGTGAAATGTATTTATACCACAGTGCTGTTGAAATCTCAATTCTGCTTATTTATATTATGAAGACGCACTAGGTGCATATCAATTGTTCAAACAAGTCTTCTTAATACTACACGTAAGTAGTGAATCATCAAAGACAGCTGGTCGACATGTGGGAGTGGCTATAACTAGCCTCTTAGTGCAAAGCATAGCAACACAAAACTCTATTTAATCCAAAATACATCACACGCACAAACAGGAATATAAACATATACATCAACACAATATAAATCATTACAAAAATGGTAAGAAATCCATTTCTTCATTAACTCCAGGAGACTTCGTCCCCTTAAGTTTCTGTCTATTTCCACCTGCCTGCTTATAGTTGCTATAACTGACGTTCCACAACATTAACTATAACTATAAATGGAAAAAAAGCGCAATGTGTCATGTAATTGCTGGAAAACTGCTGTGGTATAAGAGGAATAAAACACTTTGGGATGTGCTGTTATAGGAAAACCCTGAAACCACCCCATCGTTGGTCATTTTCTAATAACGGCATGTCGCAAAGTGTTTGAATCCTTTCTTCTTACACATTCTCTAGTTAAAGCTCACTAAATGTGTTTCAAAAACTGTTTACTGAAGCTTTAATATAAAAGAAGCCATTAAGGGACCGTCTACAAAAAGTGCATAATGTGGATAACGAGGGCCAAAACATTTATATATATATTAAAAAAAAAAAAAAAAAAAAAAAAAAAAAAGGGTGTAAGTTTCCCAAAACTGTCAGAGAATGGTTAGGGAATGAAACTTTCTTTGATGTCCAATTCATTCATGTTTTGTGATTTTGAAGAGCAGTTTGGGTTTTGTGTACGTGACCTGTACGTACGTCTGTAGAGCCGTGTTTGTGGCGTTGATAAGGTTCCTGTCCGTGACCTTCTCCAGAATTAACAAGGCACTGGTTTCATGCCCCTGCGTGAGAAATACATACACAGTGCGTTTGAAACACCTCAAGAAAAAAAGTAGAGTGTGTTCCTTCAGTGTGAAAAGCTGAAGTGTGTATTCCGTACCTTGCTGCAGGCTAAATGCAGGGCGGTGTTCTTGTTCGCGTCCTGGAGCGTGAGGTCCGCCTTCGCTTTACTCACGAGCACCTCTACACATTAAAGAGAAATTTCGGCTCGTGCACTCACTTCAGCGTCAAAGCCCATGAAGCTTCTCACGAGCACACTATACAAATGACCTTCCTAGTGTAAGCCTAGCGATGTGCATGATGGATGAAATACGCACTTGTGTGCATTCCGCTTGAGATCGGTTATGATTGACGGAATGAAAGCTAGCAGCGTGTCTTACCCACGGCATTAGTCTGGCCGTTCTCAGCCGCCATCATGAGGGGTGTTTTGCCCAGAGCGTCGATGGCGTTCACCTGGGCGTTGTGACCGAGCAGCAGCTGGAGACATTCCACGTGGTCCGTGTAGGCTGCAGCGTGTAGAGGCGTCCTGAGGGGAAACGAAGATGAGAACAGTGTAGTGATAAGCACAATGTACTTTTTCATTTTATTAAAAAACATAATGTCGCACTAGGGGGCGCCGACAAACCAATATGACCAATCAAAAGACATGAGGAATGTTAGTAAATGTGGCTTGGGACTGTTAAATCGATTTGGTAGGGCGATGCCCCAAATATGGTGATGCCTTAGGCGGCTGCCTATGAGGCCTAATGGATAGACCAGCCCTGGGAGGGAGCTCATTTAAAAAAGTAATTTCCAAAATTTCAAAAGCTGTGGCAAAAACATCCACACAGAATAAAACAGACTGGATTTCTCTACCACAAAAAACAATTAAGAATCATATCAGTCGTGTAATTAAAAACCTGCCTTATAAATAATAAGTGATTTATTCTGTAAAACAAATTTAAAGGTATAGATTAAAACAAATTAATCAAACCGTGCTACTTCAGTCTATACACATTAAACCTGCTCTGATGTTTTATAAACTTGTCCCGACCTGGATTTGGAGTCCGTAGCGTTAACAATGGCAGGACCCAGTGTGTCAATCAGCAGCTCGGCCGAACCTTCATTATCACTGATTCTGTAAAAACAGAGACGAAGGAGAACTTTCAGCTGTGGACATGCACACACGCGAAACGTTTGTTTTCTGTGGATAACGTGGACACGCGGCTTACACGGCACAGTGAAGTGGACTGAAGGAGTTGCCCTCCATCCTGTGGAACGCCTCCTGCTCTAACAGAGCCTCCACACACGTATCGTGACCTGAGAGAGAAAAGAAACGACTCAAAACACGTAAACAGATAAACAGAGAACGGAGACACGCTCGTGCTTAGTGACTAGGGCTGGACGGTATATCGATATGATATCGATATCATGATAATGATTACATGATGCACATTTCTGAGATATCGTTGGTATGGTGATGTGGTATGTAGGCGTATGTATGCGGTATGTAGGCGTTAAAGTATCATCAAACTCAGTTTAACATATTTTTGTGTTTGTTTTACTACTGTTTTGCAGACAGTTTGTTAGCGACATTATATATCGTGATACATGATTTCATGTATCGTAAAAATGTCCTCGAGTATCGTGATATGATATTTTTTGTCATATCGCCCAGCCCCTTTACTGACTTTCAAAATCATAGATTCGCTGTACCATGGTTATCAACTTCCCTCATAGAAATAATCCATATCCAGACTGATTTAAAAAAAAAAAAAAAAAAAAATCTTGCTAACTTTTAAGGAAAAAAAGTTGTTACTACCTGCCAGTGATTACATTATTTATTTATTTACTTACTAAAGAACATTACCTTTATCCATTTATGATTACATTTAAATTTGTGGAACATCCATGAAACAAATTAGTTCCTGTTATCATTTGCATTCTTGCACCACCGGTCGTTTTTCTCTCTCCTGAAGTTAATGAGACAAAAACCACAGCTTGTCATGTTACAGAGAAACCAGAATGAACAAACTCCTCCGGTCCTGCTAAACTTCCTGTATCTGAAAAGTTACTGAAATGTTACTGCCGACACTGGAGACTCCTTCTATAAATGTTAAATAAACATCTCTTTACAGAAAACTTCACCATATTAACCATATATTATGTATCTTCACCATATACTATGTATCCTTGTTAAATAACACCTTATTTCTATTACTATAGAAACCGTAGTAGAATGAACAAGTCCCTTAATATATAACCCTTGCAAAGTCGTAACGATATTTTTGCAGAAAATTAATCATCTGACTAATTCTGTCCAATCAGAATTGAGAATTTGACATTGCTGTGGTGTAAAGAGAATTACAATGCAGTAAAAGAGAACGATTAAACACAGCGTCTGAGGACGTCGATGTCTCGAGTTATACTTTGGCAACAGAAAATTCTCACTTTTTCCAAAAACCTTGTCTGCTTTTCAGTAGTTCTCCAGGTCTGAAAGCGAGTGCCTTTAACTTCCATATCTTTCCAGACTTCCTCCATACCCGAGTGATCTGTTGTCATATCTGTGCTCAAACTGTTCTTATTATTTTTTTAAAAATCCTCCTGAGACTGCATGCAGTCTTGTTTAAATTGCACTGCGGAACTGACAAATCTTTGCAGATCCCAAAATTTTGGCCTAAAAATTGTGTAACGTGCACTAATGGATAAACTGTGGGTGTCTGTAACGTCGGTTAAGAAAATACTGAAAACGTCTCCATGTCACGTGTCCGTGAGTGTTCTGTACCGTTGTAGCAGGCCCAGTGGAGTGGGGTGTATCCACAGCTGTCCATGATGACCGGCACCGTGTTTTGGGAGTGTGCGGCCTGCAGCAGAGACCCCAGCACCCCGATGTGACCGCACGCTGCTGCCAGGTGCATGGCTGTGCGCCCTTTACTGTCCCGCATACACACACTGGCCCCATGCTGCAACAACGCCTCCACACACGCCTCGTGCCCCGTCACCGCCTTCACACACACACACAAACAGTACAAGATTAGATGATGTCCTTCAGAATGGCAATAACGGGTAGAGTGAGAACTGTACTCAAAACACAAAGTAGTGTAATATTCTCTATCAGGTGGCTTAACATTCTCTCAAAGACACCATGTATCTCTCTATACAATACAATGTCACTATAAAGGTGTTCACTCATCTGGGTTTGGTGAGATTTCTACTAGTAATACTGTGTATAGTATCAAGGTTGCTTGAAAACAAGAGTAGGTCATATTAAAAAAAAAGAAAAAAAGTAGGTCATATTGTTTGCTTGGCTAGATTTAGTTGAGAATTATTATTATTTTTTTTTTTTACAAAGCGTGTTTGCTGGCTTATTTATTAACTAATTTTTAGTCAATTTTCTAAGATCAGCAGGTTTCTAAGATCGCGATTTATAACTGAAGACAATTCAGGGACCCACATCTGTGAGACCGTGCGTATTTACATGCACGTGAAACAATAATCTGATCGTTAGCTCATTTTCGGCAGTGTTCGTGTTTACAGAGTGCCGACGCTGCTAACAAGAAGATCCCAGCAGACAGGTAGAGAAAAAAAAAACCCATAAGTTTACTTTGAAAACAGTAAGAGAAGAGTGACATTAAAATCTGTTTAATAATAAACAGCTCCTCTATGTTTTTTAATGAGAGAAGAGTCCCGCTCATGAATTTCCGGTTCTAACTTTACTTCATTCGAGCCCATGTGACGTGAAAGTGACCACTACCAGAAGCAAATACATTATGTGTCGTTCACATCCCGTGTCCTTTCCCCTTCGGTGAATGGCGTTTTCTGCCAGGCTGCTTTAATCTGAAAGAGTCGCGAAGCAGTGGAACTACAGATGTTGCCACCTCGGTATACTATGATGTATATACTATACACACAGACCAATGACCTGATATCCTTAACTTTTCTACATAACCAAAGCTCAAGGGTGAAAAATCTAGAGACAAGCTCAAAGATGGACTTCGCAGTCATAAACAATACGTAGCCATATGAGCAGCAAGTAACCTTGAGTCAACTCAATCAAATGGCAAGAAATGCAAAACATGATTGTTTAAAATTATACATCATTAAGAAAACCAATCAATCAATCAATCAATGTAGCACCACTTCACTACCTGCTTAATTATTATTATTTTTTTTTTTAAATAGCGATGCTACCAACAAAATACTGGCAAACAATATTTAAGTAAAAGCTTTATGACTACTAAAGAAATATGACCTAGTCACACAGGCTCAGTTTTTTTTTTCCTGTCACATGTAAAAATGATGGAAATGACGTTTATGCAGTTATCAAATATGTGCAACAGACCCCGCGGTGAAGAGCCGTCCTGCCCCACTTGTCTCTGGCTCCCACATTGGCTCCTTTGCTGATCAGGAAGTAAACACAGTCCGTGTGTCCGTTCAGCACCGCCAGCATCAGAGGAGTTCTGTTACAATCACAATCACGCCATCAACCAGTCTGGAAATGCATCCGATATACAACTAAAACGTTTATTCATCAACTTAGCATGTCTGCGTGTCACTCACTGTCCATTCCCATCGTGGACGTCGACGGCCGAGGGTGGGCCGGCGTTGCTGATGAGGAGGCGGAGACATTCAGAGTGACCGTTCATGGCTGACGGGAAACAGAAAATCCAGGGTTAGAGCAGGCAGAAAAAAAAAGCACAATATGCAAAAATGCACTGTAGAGATTTTTCTATGCACAGTGTTTACTGTCCTCTACCCTTTATTAGATGTCTGGATATTTGTGCTTGATCTCAACAGAGACACTGACATGATTAAAAATCTCTGTACTGGATACACTCGTATCAGCACCACACACACCAACATGCTACTAATAAAATTTCAGTATGGTTACAACAGCTGGAAATGCTGATTTAAAAAAAAAAAAGAAAAAAAGATACGATTTGAGAAAAGACTGAGCGCAACTCCGATATGTGAATCATCTAAGGAATGTAGTCTGGAGCCAAGGATATGTTTATGCTGTTACCATAACAACCAACATGAAGAACACACCTACGGAACGGACAAACAAATCAGATTTGTTCTTGTGCAACCTGCAATGCTGACATTCATGTTTCCAATATCACCTTTCTGTGCTGCGGTGAGAACGAAGCATGGAGTGTTTTCCTACCTGCAGCATGAATGGGTGTTCTTTTGTGTGTGTAGTCCTTAAGCAGGATGGACGCTCCCTGGTTGATGAGCACATCCACACACTCCACATGGCCTTTGAAGGCAGCCAGGTCCAACGGTGTGTGTCCCTGCACCGTCCGCACATCCAGGTCCAACAGGGACTGAACCAGCACCTCCAGAGCATGGTGGTGGCCGTGGTATGCCTAGAATGCACGTACACACGTGTAAAAATACGCACAGATTGAGTTGTCCCATAGGACAACAGCCAATAGCCTTGAACTGGAAAAAAGTGCTTTGTCGTTATTTCGACTTAATATCTCATTATTTCAACATAGTATGTCATTATTATGACTCAACATTTCAATATTTTGAGTTAATATCCACCGATAATACTAATGTACTAAATGTCAGCTTACAATTCTTATTCTGTGTACTATTTCCCAGACAATAATTAAGCCAGATGTTTGGAATTCAGCTTGTCTTAATGTCTTAAAAAAAAAAAAAAAAAAAAAAAAAAAAAAAAAAAAAAAAAAAATGTGATATTAAATCAATATATCTGGGTTTTTGTATCACAGATCCTTTCTCATCAAGTGAATTATAATCACTGACCTGGATCTTTTAAACACATTCAAAGGAAGCAACATTTTCACTCACTGCTAAATGCAAAGGGCTGATGGGAGCCTGGCCATCGGTCTCATTCAGGATATCGGTCCCGGATGTCTCCATAAGCTGAGGACGCACACGGAGCATGAGGAAAAACTTAAACACCATTACACACACTTCTAAAATCGATACACGCACAAGACAACACAGCAAAAGGTGAAAATTGATCATGGATAATGAGTCGATGAATTCAGCTCTCCACATGGGGGCACTGTTGTACAAGTCAGTCATAAACTGCGGCAGCACGATGGTCTATACGTTTATTATACATGTGGTCATTGTTGTGGTCATTCCTGCAAAGGAAATGCATCCAAATAAGCTTTCATATGAACTTACCACGTCCAGCGGTGTTTCACTGGCAATCTGCAGGAACAGAAGCATTACAGCTCAGTACCACTGGCAGCCTGAAAAATGGGCTCACACATGTGTATGAGTGAGAAAGAGAATGAGAGTGAGAGGAAGAGGTAGAGGCTGACCAATTCGAGGCAGAGGCGGTGACCGTAGGTTGAGGCGTAGTGCACTGCGTTATAGCCCTGTTTGTCTCTGATCCCTGGATTGGCATCGTTATGCAATAAATACTCCAAGCACCTGAAACACAACACACACACACCAACACCACACTGAATACATCTCTATTCATTTAGATTATAAATATATAGAATAACGTTTTATGAAGGTTTTAATAGTATTTAAACAGTGAAAATGCTTCCTAATGAAGGGGGGAGGGGTGGGGGGTTCACGTAGGCTACCAAAATAAAAAAATCAATACACAGCATTTCATCATCGCTTCTCCAACCAGACACTTTTATCATTACAAAACGTGCAATATGGAACTGTTCTCTAAATATCAGGCTGCTGTTTACCTCCTGCCGCCTGCACTGTAATGAAATCACGGGTTACTGAGGGCGGCGCTGATGAGATTACTTTAGAGATAAGATTTTTTTTCTCTGATACATTTTCATTATCATGGTTTCCTTCAATATTTCCTCTTATGAGCAGTATTAACACATCATAAACATCCAATTAAATAGACAAATGTCTAATTAAGTGGAGACCATTGGTAAAGGACAGAATCTATTAAAGGCTGAATCACAGGCGGTAGTTTCTCTCTCCTTCTGAGTGTGTGTGTGTGTGTGTGTTTACTTGGCGTCGGTGTCTGAGGCAGCGGTGTAGTGCAGAGGGCTACAGCCTTTCATGTCCGTGTCGTTCACACTGGCCCCTGAGCCCACGAGTGCAAACAGGCACTGATAATTACAGTTAGCGGCGGCGTAGTGCAGTGGCGTCCTGAAAAGAAATAGAAATCCCAATTTACATGATGGTGTCAGAACTGGAGGACAAGCGGCGCTGCTTAGCGATCACCCCTAAACTCACCTTCCGAACCTGTCCTTCTTGTTGAAGTCAGCTCCAGTGTTGAGCAGCAGATTTAAACAGTCGAGGTTTCTGCATGAGTCAGAAAGACATGGTGATTTACATTTCCACCAGTCTGAATTCATTAGAGAAATGAAGAGACACACAAAGGCCTCAGTGAGCAGCTCACGATACACACAGTCCAGTCAGAGTACAGCCTGGCTGGGACTCACCCTCCTGCCGCGGCCGCGTGTAAACACGTTCTGCCGAAGTCGTCAGTCGCGTCAACGTCCAAACCTGAACCGACACGCAAAGAACACACGGAAGTCAACAAGAGCTGGAAATTTAAAAAAAATTAATTTTAAAAGGTGAAAAATCTCCCGTGCACTGGGCAGGTCAGACTCACCAGAGGAGAGAAGTTTCCGGCAGCAGTCAGAGAAGCCACTTAGTGCAGCAAGGTGAAGAGGAAACATGCCGTGGATGCCTCGCCTACACGGAAGACGAGACGATTCATTTCTTACTGAGAACATTACCACAGTGCTGATTGGTCAGGAGGTGCTGATTAATTTTACATAACAACAGCAGCTATGACAATAGGACCAGCTGTACTGTTAAAAAAAAAAATAAAATTATTGAAGAAATTAAAGAAAAGCAAGCAAGCAAAAAATAGATAGAAAGAAAGAAAGAAAGAAAGAAAGAAAGAAAGAGAGGGGGGAGATAAAGTAGTAGCAGAAGAAGAAATAAAATAGTGATGAAAATAGGGAAAAAACATTTTTTGTGCTCGTATGTTTTTTAATAGATAGAAAAATATAGTAAGAGTAGTAAAAGAAGTAGAAGAAGGAGTAGTAGCAGTAGTATTACGAGTAATAGTAGCAGAAGAAGCAGACGTTGTAGTAAAAGAAGAAGTTGTAGTATTTCTAGTAATAGTAGTAATAGTAAATGAAGTAGAAGAAAAAATAAAACTGATGAAAAATATCTGAGGGGGGGATGAAGTGAATTTTTCATTTTTTTGGTGCTCCTATGTTTCTCATAGAAGAAATAGTAAAAGAAGTAGAAGTGGCAACAAAAGTAATAGTAATAGTAGCAGTAGAAGCAGAAGAAGAAGTTGTACTATTTATAGTATTTGTAGTAGTAGTACTAGAAAAAAAGTAGTAAAAGAAGTTGTAGTATGTATAATAGTAGTAGTAGTAGTAATAGTAGTATTAGAAGAACATGAAGCAGTAAAAGAAATAGTAGTAGAAGAAGGAAGGTTATGAAAAGTCATGAAAAAAATATTTGAGTGGGGAGTAAATGGAAAACAAACATGTGCTCCTAAATTATTTTTTCGTGCCAATATACACTCACCGAACACTGTAATAGGAACACCTGTACACCTGCTCATTCATGCAAATATACATTCAGCCAATCATGTGGAAGCAGTGCAGCAGAGAATGGCCAGCACTGGTTTCAGCTGACTAAAGGCTACAGTAACTCAAATAAGCACTCTTTACTACCGCGGTGAAGAGAATTCATCTCAGAACGCACAACACCCCGAACTCTGAGCTGGATCTTCAAATCTTCAACTGTCCAGTTTCTGTGACAGGAGTGGAACTTGCTGTGGCCTGGTGCTGTTGTAGCCCATCCGCCTCGAGGTTCGACGTGCTGTGCGTTCTGAGATGTTTGGGTTCCTGCCAGTTTGTACCAGTCTGGCCATTGTCCTCCGTTTTCCTTTAATTATCACATGCTCCTTTGGCAGAATATTAGGATAAGCCTTGGCCCTGCTTGTTCGTTTTAAATACCACTTTAAACTGTGGGCCAGTAGAGACAAAACCAAACTGGACAGTCCTTCAGGAGAAGCAAAACCCTGCCAAGTCAAATCAGATCCGATGTCCTTTCAGGCTCTCTTGACGGTCACACACTCACTTGGCTACGTCAGCGCCGTTGCTGATGAGGGTGTTGATGAGGAGCTCGTGGCCGTATCGAGCTGCTATGTGCAGAGGTGAGTTTCCATGCTTATCTTCAGAGTCAATCTCGGCTCCTGTTAATGCAAAATCCAGCTCAGTTTGCACACTGACCTCAGCGAACAGGACTAAAGAAGAATAAGAAGCAGAAGAAGAAGATGAAGAAGAAGAAGAAGAAGAAGAAGAAGAAGAAGAAAAACAAACAGCCAGACTCACCATTCTGAATGACAGCCTGGGATCTGGAGAACCTGCCGTGAATGGCGGCCATGTGGAGGGGCGTTTTCCCATCTTTACTCTGTTAAGAAATGGAAAAGCAGGAGAAAGGGAAACAGTTTCACCCATTTTCATGGAACAATTATAAAACACAGTGTCTACACTATGCAGAAGTTAAATATACAGCCCCCTCTGAAAGTACCGGAACAGCAAGGCTGATTCTATTGTTTTCGCTATACACTGAAGACATTTGGGATCATTTGAGATCAAAAGATGAACACGAGACGACAGATCGGAATTTTAGCTCCCCCCCCCCCCATTTCCTCATATTTACATCTAGGTGTGTTAACCAAAAACAAATCAAATTCTGACCCATCATCTTCTGATCTCAAACCCAAACGTCTACAACGTACGGCGAAAACAACAGAACTGGCCTTGTCGTTCCGATACTTTCCGAGCCTCATCTTATCAAGCTCTTCAACTTAAAATATACATTTCAGAAAATAGGATACTTACTAGAGCATATAATTTGTAAAGTGTAAACTGATTTGTTGACTGATTGATTCATCTTCATTAAATGCGCTATCTTGGTCTGGGTTACAATGGAGCTTTTCCCGGGAACGCCGGGAGTGAGGCAGGCATACACCCTGGATGGAATGCCAGTCCATCTCCGTGTAAAAATGCCAAGAGTTTTGTAATCATGTTGAGTCTGTTTAGAGTATGTTTTGGGACGGAATGTTTTGGGAGGCGTGAGAAAACCAGAGAACCCACGTGGATGAGGGAAAAACATGAAACATCCACACTGTTTATTTTATTTAGTTATATCACTTTTCTGGACACTCAAAGCGCTTTACATTTGGGGGGT
>JANDJT010000141.1:10770264-10785223 GCA_024331685.1 Stegophilus panzeri | reverse complement strand
CCCTCACTGACATGGTCTCTCAGTCCTCTCAGGATGTCAGTCAACATGAGTTCTCAGCTCAGAGCTCGATGCATCACATTAATGACATATTCTCTAAATAAAAGTGTGATTAGGTCCGAGTAGGTATCTTTAACATGTCTCTGAAAATGTGTGGATGTGCTTAAGGAAAGCTACGTCTAAGCACACGTCTCTTTTGGTTGCAGAGAATTAAGGCTGATTTTCCTAACTGGTGCTGGCACACGCTTCTGACTCCGACTTTAAATGCTACACACGGGTCTTTACGAGTCTACTAGTGTTCAAAACGTGTACACATCCTGTATGTGCAGTGTGGGGAAAGAAAGAAAAAAAAATAAAAAATAAAAAACAAAAACAAAACCATGAAGGATGAGTACAGACAGGTATGCCAAGAGACAGATACATTCTTTAACGTATAGTGCTGTAGAGGTGGAGTTCGTTTTGTTTGTCAGAAATGTGCGAGCAGGTAGCTTGTGACGGCTATTTTAACACTCTTCGATCAGACAGCCTGTGCGTCAGTGCTGCATGTATATTTGGTTATGAAATCACTCGCGTGGTTTGGACATGATTTCACTCGCTAAAACGTGACGTATGGTGCGATTAAAACCCGCCTTCCAGCCCTAAAAACAATCTTTACCTCAGATATGCTCGTGATAAAAAAAAAAAAAAAAAAAAAAAAAGCGGCTCAGTACGAGCCACGTTTGTGTCAGTTTTCCCTCCTCGCGTTGTCCATTACATCGTTTAAAATCGTTTTAGTCTTTACTTCGACTCACCTTTGCAAACTCAAACAAGTTTATCCACAGGGAATCATCCCACATTGCAACTTCCTCCCAAAATAATAATAATAATAATAATAATAATAATATTAATAACAACAACAATAATAATAATAATAATAATAAAAAAAAAGACAAAATGAGATACAAATACTGAAATGCTGACGTTACAGGTCAGGCACTGCAGCATCTTAGTGGTGACGCTCCACAATGCTAAAATGAATCCTCTATGCTACAGCCGTGTGGATACAGTGCTTCTCTTAAGAACAGGAAGGACTGAGAGGGCTGGGATGTGTGATCCACAACACACACACACACACAAACATATACACACACCCTCATACTCACGCTCTCTCACACACACACACCCCCAGCCCTGTGTCTTTCTCCAGCCTCACCGTGGGCCGGTCCTTCCTCCTCTGTGAACGGTGTGCTTCCTGCTGCCCAAGCCGCTGCGTCACCTCTTCTGCAAGGTGCGGACTTTCTGCGAATAAGTGCGGATGCGTGGCGAGCGCGAGTGCAGCTTGACGAACAGCTCGGGGAACTTGTACTGAGGGAACATGGTTTCGAGAAACCCCTCCAGGAAGACATAGACCAGGCGGCGGTTCAGCTGCTGGTGCTGGAACATTTCAAAGACCCGGAGGATGCCCTTGCGCGTGGTTTCTGCCCCGATGATGTGCTTGAGTTCGTCTGGGGGATGAGGGGGACGGGACAGAAACAAAATAATACAGTGGTGGTTAGGAACAAGTGTACACAACAGTAATGTAACAGATGTTCGATGCTGCCTTCAAGTCCCATCAGAAATACGGTGGTTATGAGGGTCAGGGTCATAAATAAGACTCAGGAGCTTGTATTTTTCTAACATGATGTATTTTGCAAAGACGAATGTGACGATGACAGCAAGATGATTTCAGTGGTTATGTTAACGGTCCAGTAAGTTCAGCATTTTCTTTCAATAAGGCTGAATAAACATCTTGTTGTACAAAAAAAAGATAAATTTATTCTGGTCAGGGATGATGTGAATCTGGAGCAAATCCCGGGAACGCTGGGCCTGAGGTGGGAATACACACTGGATGGGCTGCCAGTCCATCTCAGAGTACAATGCACACACACACACACACACACACACACACACACAATCATTTACCTCTAAGGGCACTATAGCATAGCCAATCCATTTGATCAGCATGTTTTTGGGAGAAGTCTAGGGTCTAGCTGGAGGGGATGTGTATTATGTGGGTGTGTGTACAGACCTGGCATGATGCCCAGGAGGTTAGTCTTAGCTGCTACTCTGGTTCTCATGCGGATGCTCTTGTCTCGGCACGGTGGCGTCTCTGCTAGGATTCCGTTTGGCCAGTAGGAATCTCTGTAAGGACACGCGATCAGAACTAGGAGAGCGCACTTTAAAAACACACAGGCGTGCATCTTAAATGCAGGACTTTACCTAAACCTCTTGACGTAGTCGGCTACTTGTTCTGGAGACGTCATGAAGTCTACATGATCCACGATTTTCCTGAAATGACAGGAAAAGAAAGATGAATGAAACCGGACACTACTGGACAATAATAATAAAAAAAAAAAAAAAAACCAGTTGTTGTGTTGTCCCATTTCATGACACTGTATTTTTGTGATTTTTTTTTTAACAAAAGATTAAAAGGTTAAACAATAAAGACACATTTTCATAGCAATCTTTGCTCATATTTACCAAGGGTGCCAATATTAGTGGAGCGCACTGTACATCACAAACCTGTTGATGGTGTCTCCGTATGTGGCTCTAATGAGCTGCTGTAGAAGGTTCTTGATGTTCCTGCGGAGCCACTGATTCCTCTCCTTCAGGTCAAACACCTCGTCCATCAGCAGCAGCATCACGCGCAGTGGGATATTATCGTCGACCTTCACACAGCCAAGGACAAATCATACTGTACATTAACCGAGAGCAGGAAATGCGTGTTCTGTAACTGTATTAGCTCGTTACAGCAAAGACAAAAATATTCAACCTCTACAAAGTGTTGCACGAGTTACCAAACCTCAGCAGATACTGTATAATCATATACCTACATGACGTACACAATATGGCTATACGTTTGTGTACAACTGACCATCACTCCCCAAACACAATACTATAGCATGTCTCTGTATGCCATATCAATGCAATTTCTCTTTACTGGAACCAAGAGGAACAAATCATGTTTCATCATGACAATGCCCCTGTGCACAAAGCCAGCTCCATGAAGACACGGTTTTCCACGGTTGGAGCGGAAGAGCTTCAGTGTCCTGCACAGAGCCCTGACCTCATCCCCACTGAACACCTTTGGGATGAACTGGAACACTGACTGAACCCCAGACATCAGTGTCTGATCTCACTAATGCTCTTGTGGCTGAATGAACACAAATCCCCACAGCCACGCCCCAAAATCTAGTGGAAAGTCTTCCCAGAAGAGTGGAGGTTATTATAACAGTAAAAGGGGACTAAATCTGGACTAAATGTGATGTTCAACAAGCACAAATGTGTGTGATGGACAGGTGTCTAAAAATCTTTGGCCATATAGTATATGTAAGGTCAAGACTTAATTGTAATAAAGCACTTCTGAATGTGTTCTACAAATCAAAAGTTTAATGTTACCACTTCCTGATGTGTGTTTTTTCTCTGATTCCACAGTAATTGGTCAACGATTACAACTTTCCACGTTGTACTTTTAACCAGTTATAGTTATACTCAATGCTGTGGAACTTACGCAAGGCTAGTTAGTTCCTGATACCATTTACATTGTTAAGTTAATAAGACAAACCCCACTCCTCCCCTCTGCAGAGAGTAATTGTACTGATGAATAAGGAAAAACACAATAAAACAAATATAAACCTTGCAGCTGGAACTACTATCAGAGCCACTGTTATAAAATATTAACTCAACACCGTCTGACTCATCAGAGGAGAGAATTCAACAGCACTTCAACATTTTAGCAACTTTATACACTATATTACAGAAATGTACACCCTACAAGTCATGCAAAAGGCAAAATCTGGGTATACAGGCATAAACATATTTGCCACGTGTGTCCGTTTGGCTAACTGAATGATAAAGCGTTCACAGTGTATTTCACATTTCCTCTTTACAATAGATCATCACACCGGAATACGGTTCCAGTATAAAAGCGTTTATTCTTACTGGGCACTCACATTGTCATCCAGCTGTGCAGACACTCGGCAGTGCTCAGGGTCGATGTCCGACTTCGGAATTAAGGGCGGCACCTAAGAGAGAAAAATCAACTGATTAACACCTTGAATGCCGGTTGGAAAACAAACAAACAAACAAACAAACAAACCACGATCGATTGAAATTAGAGCTTAGAGAACATAGTTCACAATTAACATATAATTCTGCATGCATACATACAACTAATATACACCACCAGTCAAAAGTTTGTGGACACTCGACTGAACTGTTTCTCATGATCTTAAAAACGTTTTGATCTGAAGGTGTGTGATTAAATGTTTGAAATCGGCGTTATAGACAAAAATATAATCGTGCCGACGTATTCATTACTTTCATTAGACAACTAACATTTTATTAACAAAAAAATATATTGTTTTAAACGGACGACTCGAAGTGAAATATTCTGAAAAGCAGCCGATAAGAGTCCAGCGTAGGTGTGAACTCCTTTAATACTGTTTAAAAAGCATCTCAGGGAAATTCCTCAAGGAATCTGTCGAGGAAATGCCAAGAATACATTTCTGGAAATTCTAGGCAAAAAGGGCGTCTACTTTGAAGTGTCTACTTTATATTTTTATTTATTTGGGTTTTTTTTTTTTTTTTTTATCACAACATAATTCCCATAGCTTCATTTATGTTACTCCAGAGTTTTGATGACTTGTGGGGGGAAAGAAAAAAAAAGAATGAGTGTGTCTAAACTTTTGACCGGTAGTGTATACGCACGGTGGTCTGGGAAAACCAGTCAGATTTCAGTGGCCAAAATTTTTGTATTTATTTATTTTAATTTTTTCATTTTTTTAAATTAGGATTTAAAATAAAATTTAGCTTTTACATATTTTGACACCTCAATTTTAAGAAACCGAAAAAAAAAATTTTTCAACAGAGAGTAGAAATGTTTTTATATCTCGCCCAAGCAGTCTTCCTGCAAAGATGTCTAAACCCTTGCTAGATCAGTGTGATTATGCTGTGAAGTGAAAGACATGTTATGAATCAGTTCAGTCTGTAATCAGATTCCAGCTGTCAAAATGTCTGCTACACTTCTGTTCCGCAGCCAGAATGAAATCTTTAGATTTTTATTAATTGTGGGTTGTTTAAAAAAATGTTGGTTATGAAGACTATTTGTAATGACCAGAAAACATAATTGAACGACAATCGGCATAAATCATTACTGTAACGCCGCTGTATGTAATGTAGCTACGCTGCTTTTTTTATTCTATCGTATTTCTACTTTTTCCATTTTTGGGTGTTTTAAAATGCTAGAATTTCACTTGTGTGAGACACGGGCAGAGGAGAAACATGTCAGTTCGGTCAATTTGATCTCAGTTTTCAGATCTATATGTGGATGGGTTTCCCAGACGACCACACGCACACACAAAACTTAAGCAAACCCCTGTTCAGGTCCTAATCCAAATTCTGTCAAAATCCACAAGTTCAAAAGTTTCTCACACGTTTATTTTATGTCTGTGGAGTCAGCAGGAGAGTTTTCATAGCGAGGAAACATCCAGTAAATGCTATTTAGCGACCAGCTCACAGAATGATGCACCTGCCTTGAATATGGACTGTCTGAGGTCCTGGCCCAGTCTCTCGCCCATGCGCCCCACGTTGTCCGTCACTTTGGTCATTCCTTCAGCGAGGCTGTCAGGAAGTGACTTCACAGCATTGGACACGTTTCTCATGGAGCTACGCAGAGGGTTCACAAAGGTGTCCATCTACACACACACACACACACACACACAAAATAATTAGAGTAAATAGCAGACGTGTGCTGGATTGAAACTGGCAAATCAGTAACACACGCTCACCTTTCGTGCAAAGTCGCCCTTGCCTTTGCTGTATGCCTTGTTTTCCAGGAAGTCATGGACGTGACCTATCAGCATGGGGCAGGCCTTCACCAGCTCTGGATTCAGAAGCAGCTGAAACACAAACACAATGCATTCCCACACACATCCTATAAGGAAAAGAGAGTTAAGGGGGGGTTTAACACGTAAAGCAAAGCCTACCTGCAGATAAGCGTTCAGGTCCTTTTTCCTTCTCTCAAGAAAGTCCCTGTCCATGTTGTTGAACGTTTTCTTCCCAGGAAGTTTTAATATCGAGCTGAGGTTCTCAAACTGGAGTCGATTCCCAAAGTGCAGAAGACGACGCAAGAGAGCCATTAGCTCGGTGGTGTTTAACATAATCACAATATAAAGTTTTATAACAGAATATTCACATATTTAAAAACTTTTCACGCTCTACGTTTACTTGCCAAGCACAAATCTATCGAAGCGTGTCGTCTAAAACACGCCTGAATGACCTTCGATGCTAGAGGTAGCAAAAGGGGTTGTTCTTAATTCACTTTAAACCACAGCGCTGCTGAATTCGCTACTCAGATTGATCAGAAGGTTTCTGATACGTTTTCTTTAACAGCAGCTCTGAATCGAATGCAGTCGTTTGATTAAGTTATCGTTTATACGGTGAGGAGAACGCTTATTTAGCGGGTTTTGGAAGGAGTCTCCAGTGTCAGCACTTTGTAACAGTCAGAAGTAAAGCAGTAACTTTAAGGTTTCCAATACAGGAAAAAGTCTTTTATGCAGAATAAATAAAAGAATTTGCAGTTTCTCTATAACACAACCATTCAGCTGCATGTTTTTTTGTGTTTTATTGACTTCAAGACAAAGGAAAAAGAGAGGGAATGAATGTTTATAGCTGCTATAAAACGATTACAGGAATAACTTCTTCCGCATAAACCGTACGACGTGTCGTTCTTTCATTAATAGAAAGATCGCTAGAATGTGCAAACTGCTGTGGCATAAGAGGAACAAAACACTTCAGGACAAGAAACCTACTCTGCAGTAGTAACAGTAACTCCCACTTCTTATCTGAATAAAGGACCCCAGAGTTCACGCGACATGAGACCGGAGGAGACGATAGCTCATCAGAGTGTCCTCCTGATGGAGCAGCAGAGTCAGGTTCATATTTTACCTGCTCCGTGATGCGCATGTGGAAGTCGTGGAAGTCGCTGTAGCGGCGGTAGGTCTTCCAGGTGTCCTCACTGCCGTCCGGGTTCTTACGGAAGACGGTGATGGCGTAGAGTGCGTAGGTCTTCCCGTGGTCGTTACACACGCCTAGCACGGGAATGTGGGTTAGAAAAGCATCGGCTACTAAACGCGAACCAGCGGGCAAAGGATAAGGGCCAGACACCAGCGTACAGGGACAGTGGCAGATGGGAAGAGAGTGGAGGAGGCGACAGACATCACATGACCCGAGCCAAGGCACAGGAGACGGCGAAACAACAAGAGCAGCGGAGAGTGGCAGGACAGGGAAAAATCAAAAAGGAAGAACAGAAGAAACGGTAAAGGTGATGGAATGACAGAGCCATGGAAAAAAAAGATCACACAAGACACACAAAGAAAGAAAGAAAAGCTAACAGCCAGTGATTTGATATAAAGAATAAATAATATTCTTTATATAAACAATAGAGAGAGATGCGTGGTCTGGAGGAAAAGACTGCATCGTGAAGGGAGGAAAGAGCTTTCTGCTCAAAGAAAAAACAAAATTATGACATGCAGGTTTAATCTAAAGAAACATTCTTCATTTAGAGATACTCTACACGTCATAAGTTTGTGGACACTCGACTGAAACGTTTCTCATGATCTTAAAAAGCTTTAGATCTGAAGATGTATGATTAAGTGTTGTAGACAAAAATATAATCGTGCCGGCGTATTCATTTCTTTCGTTAGAAATCTAACATTTTATTTGCAAAAAAAATATTGTTTTAAACAGACGACTCAGAGCAAACTATTCCGAAAAGCAGCCGATAAGAGTCCAGCGTAGGTGGGAACTCCTTTAATACTGGTTAAAAAAAGCATCTCAGGGAAATTGCTCAAGAAATCGGTCGAGAAAATGTCAGGAATACATTTCTGGAAATTCTAGGCTAAAAAGGCGTCTACTTTGAATATGCTAAACTATTACATTATTTAGATTTATTTAGGATTTTTATCACAATATGATTCCCATAGTTCCACTTGTGTTACTCCAAAGTTTTGATGACTTTATTATTATTCTAAAATTGTGGAGGAAAAAAAAAAAATGTGCATGTCCAAACTTTTTTTTATCGGTAGTGTACACAAATTAATTCAACAATAATTTGACATCAGGTAATATTTTACATTAATGTTCACTTAATTAAGTATAATAAAACAAATCCGTCAAATAATCAACTTACACAGGAACTAGGATTATTTTCCTAAAAGTGCATGCCAAAAAGTGATTTATCGTTACTCACTCACCTTAAATCAACATCTTCCCGGTGGTTAATTGTGGAATTCATCAATTAAGCGGTGGGTGCCAATATTTACACCAGGAAACCACAGTTCAAGGAATCGCTAATAACTAACAAGCTCTAATTTCATGTGTTCATTTATGTGGACTTTTGCCACGAATAAAATGAAACGTAACTGCGTTAACCGTGTCAGGTTAGTTGCTTTCCTTACATTAAATATTTATTAATGCTGAAATGTTTATTTCAGAAAATAATGTTTATTTAAAGAAACCTTAATACGATGGAGTTTTCGAACATATTCGTGCTGCTTACGTACCCGTATCAGAAATAAAAGCATGTAGCTGCGCCGACTCGTCCGTGGTGGCGTTCGTGAGGTCATCCAAAGACTGAAAGAAACCACGGAAAACACAATTTACACAAAAACAAAGAAAGACATGTCGGAGAGTAAGAAAACCATGTCAAAGGAGGAAGTACCAAATTAATGCTTCCGGTTGGAGATCCGTTAAAAGACTCTGTGGAAAGAGAGAGAGAGAGAGAAAAAAGAAAAAAAAACAGCATTGAGCCGAGAGTGTTGTACGTGAAGCTTGTGGTGTGTGAAGTGGCGTCGTGTGGTTCTCCTCACCTGCGTCTCCGTCGTCTGATCCCCGGTAGCTCGGCTCCTTCAGCATGTCCAACTCGGCCAGCATGCGCACGTACAGAGGGTGCTGCTTAAACGAAGGGTAGAACCGTTCGTCCTTCAACATCATATCATACACCTGTGAGAGAGAGAGAGAGAGAGAGAGAGAGAGAGAGAGAGAGAGGGAGAGGGAGAGAGAGGGGGAGAGAGAGAGAGAGAGAGAGAGAGAGAGAGAGAGAGAGAGAGGGAAAGAGAGGGGGAAAGAGAGAGAGGGAAAGAGAGAGAGGGAAAGAGAGAGAGGGAAAGAGAAGGAGAGAGAGGGACAGGGAAAGAGAGGGGGAAGAGAGAGAGAGGGAAAGAGAGAGGGAAGAGCGCGAGAGAGGGAAAGAGAGAGGGAGAGGGGCAGGGAAAGAGAGGGGAGAGAGAGAGAGAGAGGGAAAGAGAGAGAGAGAGAGAGAGAAAAAGAGAGGGAAAGAGAGGGGGAAAGAGAGAGGGAGAGAGGGAAAAAGAGAGAGAGGGAGAGATGGAGGGAGGGAGGGTAAAAGAGAGCGAGAGAGACGGGGGGGGGCGGGGCGGGGACGGAATGAGATAAACGTTACGTAGCACAAATATACCTATTCCGGAGGAAAGAGTTAACATTTCACTACCTTTCTCTGGATGTCATCAAAAATTTCCGGAGTCGGATCCTCTTTGTTGAGTTTCTCGGCCAGTCTGTCCACACAGGCCCGATCCACCTGCACTCTGGGAGACGCCTACACCCACACACACACGAGAAACATAGGCTAGCTGTATGGTTTTGAAGCTATAATCTGGTTCACTGTCATTATAAACAGAAACAGAACCCCATTCCTAAGCGTGCCTCAGTGAACTACCACTGTAGAACACCTGGGTGTTGTGGACTGACCTTCTCCGAGAGGTACTGGTCGTAGACACCGAGCGCAGCGGCTTTTAACAGGTCCTTAGTCTGGCCGCTCTGCTTCCTGCCGTCCTTCTTCCAGCTCTGCAAAACCTCGAGCTGCTGCTGAGCTGTGACCCGGTATCCCTCCACCGTCAGCCAGAAGAACAGATCCGCCTGACCCCCCATCTGCTGCATGTAGTCTGGATTTGTGAAGCGAGACATTAAATGATTTGTAACACAAGGATGAGGGTTAGGGTTTAAGTCTAGAATGATGAATGTTCTTTTCTTTGCAAAACTAACCCATAAAAAACTGGAGCGCTATGTTGTGCACGAGGATATGATCCAGCGGGATGATGCACAACTTCCCAAAATTCGCCGCAAGTTTCATAGCATCGACGTCCTGCAGAACAAAGATGGTCAGGTAAAATGAACAACCGTCGCACTTCAATGAAAGCGTATCTGCGTTACATTCGGGTTCGTACCTTTCCCGACTGCAGCCTTTGTATTCTTGTTTCGCAGACTTTCTTCACAAACAGTAAACTGTTAATTTGATTCTTTATAGTGTTGATATCTGCGGAGAAATGAGACGACGGACAGGGTGTCGTTAGATACATGTTTAGCACTGTCTAGACAGTATGTCGGAGTGTGTTCATGGCGTGGTTAGGTGTTAAGGAAAAGATGAGAAGTGTGAAAATGTGAAAGTAGCATGCTTGCCTGCTCATAAGTCAATATATAACAAACATCAGAGGCATACACCCCCCCCCCCCCCCAAAAAAAATAATAAACCCCAAAAAAACATCAGAATGTCTGTAATCTTAAGAATAATGTAAACAGAGTGACATTTTAAAAACCACTGATCTACGTAGTCAATGGATGCCCTCTGTGCACTTCTGTGTGTGCGCGTGTGTGTGTATGTGTGTGTGTGTGTGTATATATACCATCTCCTGCGGTATCTAGCGAGCGCAGGTACTGGAGCTCCTCCAGTACTTTGTCTTTGACAGCCTCCAGTTCGGCCGTCTTGTCTGTCAGCTTCAGGATGTTCATGAAGGCTTCGTAGTTGCAGCTGGAGTCTCGGATCTACACACAAGCACACAAGGAACTTACATACAAAACACATACGTGAACATGAGTGCACGGCACACACGCATGCACAGATACATGCAAACACGTACGACAGGACACGTCTTGAATCCCTTAGAACTGGAGTCCCACAACCCAGAAACCCAACACGGAACAACAAGCACACCTGCGTTTGCGATTCTTTCACTGCGCTCACAAAACGGTGCTACTGTGCATTCGGGGCTCCAGAAAATGTCAAGGATGTTCAAATATGTAAGAAGCTGGAGAAAGGCTATGTTCCGAATGTAAGAAAATACCATCCATCCATCTTCCATAGCGTTTATCCTATACAGGGTCGCAGGGAGCCTATCCCAGGGTACTCGGGGATACACGCTGAACAGGGTGCCGACCCATCTCATCGCAGGGTTCTATCGCGCACATACCGATTCACGTACTATGGACAGTTTAGAAATGCCAATCTGCCTACAATGCATGTCTTTGCACTGGATGAGGAAACCGGAGTACCCGGAGGAAACCCCCGAAGCACAGGGAGACCGCTCACACAGGACTGAGGCAGGAATCGAACCCCCAACCCCGGAGGTGCGAGGCAAACGTGCTAACTGCTAACCACTTTATCTTCGATAAACAAAAAAAAAACAAAAAAAAAAACCACTAATCTAAAACTAAATCTGGCCTCACTTCATTAAAAATCTTTTCATATGAATCAACCCAATTTTTAAAAAAAAAAAGAAAAAGAAGAAGAAGGAAAAAAAAAAAAGAAAAAAAAAAAAAAAAAAAAAAAAGGACAAAAAAAAAAAAAAAAAAAAAAAAGGCCTAGAGGAGTCGAAACCATCACAGTCCATTAAAATACGCCTCAAATATATACGAGCAGAAATAAACACCCAATAAAAACTGTCACTAATAATAGCATATACAATTTACTGCAAAGTAGCTGTGTTGATCTCATCCACAATACTAGACACATCCTGCAAGTTAAATTATTGTGTGTGATTCTCTTCAACAATTTCTCACGGCAGTCTGTCCATTCCTCTCCTCACGAAAACCCATACTCTATAAAAGGTAAATACGGCTAATCCATGTTACAAGCATGTTTCTGTCTTGAACACCTTACAGTGGACACGCAGTGTTATGTGGCATTAGTGAAAGCGACTCAAACGTAATCAATTCTGCTGGAAACGCAAGAGCTGCGCTATTTAAACGTGGAAATACTCTGTAACACTGAACGCAAGGAGTCCATTAGCCGTTACTATAAAACCTAGAACGTGTTAGACGGAGCGCTTTAACGTGAACCTGTGATCTCAGGAATGAGATGGGCAGCTACACTACTGTCAGAGCTGTTGTACTAGAAAATGAATCAACAGCGTCTGATGTGATAGAAAAACACGTACACGACAAGAGACAGACTTACCATCCAGATGATGAACTGATTGATATAATCGGGATCACTTAGTTGGTTAATCAACGGCAGCAGAACTCCTCTCGCCAAGATTTCCTGGACAGATAATGCCGGGTTTTTTTGTTTTTTTTTTTAAAACACCTTTGCTTATCTATTAATAACAGAACTGCACATAGAGGTTCGGATATGACTTTCATGAATAAGACAAATGAAAGGAGATTGTTCTATCTAATCTCCATGGACCACACCTGTAGCGTATGAAAGATCAACATGGACAAACAGATAAGAGTTTCTCTGTGCTGAGAAAAGAAAAGAAAACCTGTTTAAAATTCACTTACGATGGAAGTCTAAGGCAGTTATTGGGGTGCCAATAAATATACATGTGAAACTTAGTCTCGTAGAATGTTTTCTTTAATACTTTGGTCACATTTATTTGTGAATTAAGTTCTAAAGCGCTATAATTTTTCTACTTTTTAGCGTGATCAGTACAGTCCACTTCCACCTGTGAGATCATGTGCAATATGCCATTGTCCGATAATAATCGATTATGAAAATAGTGTGTCCAAAATGACGTACTACACACTTACACTATATACTCTACCATCTAGTGTATGAATTTTAGAAGGGTAATATCATCTCAGATGGAACACGAGCAGTTTTTTACTAATATAAATATATTAAGCCGCTTCCCTGTCGATGGCACATGATGTCAAACGCAAGTAATACGATGCCGCTAGCTTTAGCACATACCCAGAGTCAATGAAAAAAAATTCCTTCAGTTTACCGTTTATGTTGACGTTACCTTTTACACCCAACATGACCTCAGACACCATCAAGGGGAGGCACAACAGTCAAGTGACAGCGGAAAAAAAGTGTGTGACCCAAGTCCATTAAGGCAGGGGAGCGTGCCGTGTAGAAGACTGTAACCTGTGAACTTTACAAAGCGAAGCTTGTGTAGCACGGAAGCACGACAGTCAAGCACGAGCATAAACTGCTCCAAATGCTGAAGTGTGAGCAACAGGTTGGGGAAACTGGTGCGAGTTGCTTAACAGGTTCAGTTTAATTTACGTTTATTGTGATTATACGCTGTATTTGCGCGCTTGTAGTGTAAAGTCTGTCATTAGTTATAACGGGAGCGATCGGTAAGTGATCCGTTAGTAACGAGGCCGTGTTACTCATCACTCACGATGTAGACGCGATGATAAAGAGGTGTAGCGCGAGTAAGATCTGTAATATCTAATTAAAACAGTACGATCAAAGTAAACAGAAGTAAAACATGTCTAAATGCAGTGAGGAACAGAAACCGTAAGGTGCAGTGAAAGTGAGATTATTACTAATTTAGGACTGTAGTTTAATTTTCAGTGCTTTTTTCTGCATCCATAAAAAACAATGCATGAATACTTTTTATTTATTTATATATAAAAATACTTTTAAGTATAACTGTACATACACTCAGTTTGTGGATTTTATTTTAAATAAATGAAAAAATGATGTTGAAAATTTGTTGTTTAAAAAAATAAATAAATAAATAAATAAATAAAATTAATCGATTACCAAGATAATCATTAGTTGCAGCCCTAAACTGTAGTCTACAATAGTATCAGCCATGGCTCCGAAAGGTGTGGGGTAGACATACATAACAGCCACTATATACGCTTAAAGTACCACAAGCTGGTTACCAGTCGGTTGTAGCTGCTATCTGCTTGCATTAATATTTAGTCTGTGTTCCTTTTTGATGAGTTCCTTATGAACAAGGTCAGGAAGACTGAACCTGTAAATAAACCTAATGAGTCGTTAGCTGTAACTGAGCTTATTACGGAATTGAAGTGAAATTATATAAACTGCATGTGTGTCGAGATACTTCTTGAATTCGTGTATAGCGGAGTCACTCTGATCAAACATGAACGGGGCTGGAATATAAAATAAAAACTGAAACAATGTGTTACGTGTGAAGACATTCACAGGTTTATCTGCTCGGCAGCACGGACAACGGAAGCTAAGATGCATTAGAGAAAGCAGTCACAGATTATAAGTCACAGATTATTCTGGTTCGTACGGGACGACGTGATCGGTGGAAGAATTACGAGATACAACACAATTTATTTTTGTCACTCTTCAAGTGGCCACGTTTTCCATCAGACATTTCCAAATCCTCCAAATTGATAACCACTGCAACATCTGGACTCTCTCAGCGATTACTGATACCATCATCAATCGTCCCAAGCGTAATGGATAGCACCAAAAAAATTCATGTCTGTAAAGTGCCCTCCACTAATATTGGCACCCTTGGTAAATATGAGCAAAGAAGGCTGTGAAAAACTTTATTGTTTAACCTTTTGATACATTTTTTTTTTTTTTTTTTTTTTAAATCACAAAAATACTCTGCTCTCATGGATATCAAACATCTGCAAACACAGGTTTATAAAAAAAAAATAAAAAAATTTGTTGTTAAATATAGGTGTGCAACAATTATTGGCACGCCTATGAATTCATATAAGAAAAATATATTTGACGTATATTCCACCCGATATTACTTTTTTTTTTTTAGTACACACGACTAGGAACAGGAAATTGTTCAACCATGACTTCCTGTTTCACAGGGGTATAAAAATGAGGTAACACATAGGCTAAATTCCCTTAGTCATTCATAACAATGGGTAAGACCAAGGAATATAGCTGTGATGTGCGGCAAAAGGTTGTGGAGCT
>JANDJT010000141.1:10760016-10770164 GCA_024331685.1 Stegophilus panzeri | reverse complement strand
ATGGTCTCAGATCCCTTGCCATGTGTTCTCCAACCTCATCAGGCATTATAGGAGAAGACTCAGAGCTGTTATCTTGGGAAAGGGAGGTGTCACAAAGTACTGACTAAAAGGGTGCCAATAATTGTTGCACACCTATATTTAACAAAGATATATTTTTGAGAAACCTGTGTTGTGTTTGCAATTGTTTGATATCCACGAGAGCAGAGTACTTTCGTGATTCTTTTAACAAAAGATCAAAAGGTTAAACACTTTCATTACAAGAGCCTTTCAGGTTTCTAGTTTTCGCAGCACAGAGAAATCACACAAACACTACAGATGAAATAAACCGAGATTAGTTGCGACGTCCCGTTTCCTTTAAAAGTTGGACATCACAGAAGCTACTTTGTAAAAAAAAAAAGTCAGCATCCCTCTCGCAGTAGTATTGCGGAACAGTAGTGTCCATCTCTCTCATTCCCATGCCTCACCCTGAGGAAGTATCTCATGTTCTTGTTGTGGAAATCTCCAGGAGGTAGTAAGAGATACAGCAGCACCTCACACAGATCCCGCAGGAACCCTGGTGCAACAAAACATTGTTATAAAACACACAGTCACAGAGCATCCTGCATCATTATCTGTAACTATGAAGAAGGTGTGACTGAACACTCCGTGTGTGTGTGTGTGTGTGTGTGTGTGTGTGTGTAACCGCTCCGTCTCCTCCTGTCCCGTACAGCACGTCTCACCTTCTTCATCTCCATGGGAGGTGCACACTACATCTCTGCAGATCTTCCTCTCCATCTCCACTTCCGTCTCAAAAAACGCATCCAGCAGCTCCTCTGGAGCGTCACCTGCACCACACACACACACACACACAGAATAATGGGGCACAATGTCTCCCCCAGTCTCTCTCTGTCTCCCTCTCTCTTTCTGACCATCTCGCTCTCTCTCTCTGTGACGTTCGACCACTCGCGCTCAGTCGTTCTCTGTCTGTCTTGTGTTCTCTTTGTTTCTCCTGCTCTTGCTCTCTGTCTGTCTCTGTCACTTGTCCCCTCTCGGTCTCGCTCTCGTTCTGTCTGTCATGTGTTTTCTCTCTCTCTGTCTTTCCTGTCATAGTTCTATGTCTGTCTCTCTCTCGCTCTCGTTCTGTCCAGCTCTCTTTTCTTCCATCAGTCCCTCTCTCTTTGTCCATCTCTCTCTCTCTGTCACTGTCTGTCTCTCTTGCTCTATCTCAGTCAGTCCTTCACAAATGTGTACACACACACACACACACACACACACACACCTCTGTGCTAGAGTAATCTCAGAAAACAGAAAGCTCTGAAAATGACTCCAGTTCTCAGTTCTCTAAAAGCAGTTCCAGGCAGCAGCAGTAAACAAGTTTATTCTTGTAGTTCATTTTATTAGCTAGAACTATATGCTCACAGCGAAACTGACCCCAACATTCACACTGATCACTGCAGTGTTACTCATTCCTGTTTACTCATTTTAATTTAACTGGAAATAGACCTGCTGGTAACTGGGACTCACGTTGTTTGGGGTCCTCCCTCTCGTTCAGCCTCTCCTGGGCCTTTCTGAAAACACGGAGATGAGTGGCGAAGTCATCCACCAGTCTGGTGGTGAAATAAGGCTGCCAGTCCACCTCTTTGGACCTGAAAAAAGAACAAAACAAGAACAAAACAAAAGCATCATGGTCATTCTGGGTAGTGTTTTACTGCACAGGAAGCAGCAGAATTCACAGAATATCTATATCTATCTATCTATCTATCTATCTATATAGATATAAAATAATAATAATAATAATAATCTTTTGATGCAAGCTCCACCCACTAACCAATTATTTACATGTTGAATGTGTACGACACGCCCACTCCTGTGCATTCTGTTTAACCTGTACAAATTTAGCTACAAATCTTGTAACTAAACCCAATAACCTGTATTTAGTTTGAGGTTTCTGAGTGTGTAGTGCGATTATTAACATTATTATTATTATTATTGTTTAGAATACGTGATATACTTATTGATACTGATATGCCAAAGATCAAATTCAGGAAACGAATCAGTGACATTCGCACACGCTTGTTTTCAGACTTGTCCGTGCACAGTTTTGTTAAACGAGGGCCAACATCTCCAGCTTCTCTCAATCGACGAAAGGACGCGGAGGTTTAAACTCGCTGAAAACATGATCCGCCTCAAAAATTCCTGTAAATGGAGAGAGAAGATAAGAGCCGAGAAGCGGAGGAGTACCGCGTGGAGAACTGCACCAGAGCGTTCTGCACCGTCTGTCTGATCTCCAGCAGGAAGGACTCGTCCTCGCTCAGCGTGTAGTACCAGTACTGGATGTAGTCCCTCAGAGCAAACTGAATCACCTGCAGGACGACAGAGCAGGATGGAAAGAAACGGTAAGGTGCACTGACGAAAGCAAGCTCTGTTTACATGTGGATTTGAAATCTGATAAGAACACACAATCAGATCTTCATAAGTACAACTGCAGCAGAATAAACCAGCTGAGGCAGAACCAGATTTCTGGTATGATAGAACAAGGTGGATAACAAGAATAATCGGTGTGTAAAACATTAATCCTGAATACTTTCACATGTATTCTTTGAACGTGCTCTGTGTAATTAAAACATTTTTTTTTTTTTTTTTTAAAGTTTAGCGCGAGACTGCGCGCACAGCCATGACTCACTCGCACCTATTCATTCGTTTATTTGGGATTTCTTTAGTAACTGGGAATTTAATATTTCAGTATTGTAGTACATTCAATATTTATTACTTCTCACCACAAGTGAGCGTTTGGGTCATTTTTAAAAGTCACTCGCAGCTTTAACACGTTGTTTCTCCCTTTTTCCTTCTGTAAATTTGCCATGCTTCGTGTGTGTGTGTGTGTGTGTGTGTGTGTGTGGTCATGTGGTACACCTTCGATGCTCATAGGTCACAGTGAATAAGGAGGAAGAGTGTGGTATTATGCCGAGTCGACGTTGTTGTCCATTCTAACTAAATGTTACATCTCCTGAATGTACACTACTGGTCAAAAGTTTACACACACATTCTTTATTTTTACCTCCACATTTTATAACAATAATAATAATAATAATAATAAAGTCATCAAAACTCTGGAGTAACACAAATGGAGCTATGGGAATTATGTTTTGATAAAAAAAAATCCAAAATAAATCAAAATAATTGAATATTTTAGCATGTTCAAAGTAGACACATTTTTTGCATAGAATTTCCAGAAATGTATTCCTGGCATTTCCTCGACAGATTCCTTGAGGAATTTCCCTGAGATGCTTTTTAAAAACAGTATTAAAGGAGTTCCCACCTACGCTGGACTCTTATCGGCTGCTTTTCGGAATATCTCGCTCCGAGACGTCCGTTTAAAACAATATTTTTTTGTACATAAAATGTTATTTGTCTGATGAAAGTAAGGAATACGTCAGCAGGATTATATTTTTGTCTACAACACCGATTTCAAACATTAAAATCACACACCTTCAGATCAAAAGCTTTTTAAGATCATGAGAAACATTTCAGTCGAGTGTCCTCAAACTTTTGACCGGTAGTGTGCGTGCATTCCTGGAATGACAGACGTCTTTGTATGTTTCAATCCACACGAGCAACCTGATTTGGGACAAATCTAAAGTGCATGAGTCTTATTGGAGAACAATAAACCTGCTGACACACGGCATCAAATTCACCCCACGTAATCTGCTCTCTGCATAACCCACTTATTCAGACGCTACGCTAATCACGCACAATGCGCTGTCTCATAATGAAAAACGGGTTATGAAACTAAACGTCATCAAAAAAATGTGGGAGAAGCGACATTTATGGTCAAAACTGCTTTTACAGGCAGAAAATGAAGCGTCTGAACCATCAATTCAGCAGAACAGCATGTGACTTTTTTTCTGCTGTGTCATCACTCTGAATTATGGCAGGAGGTTGTGAAAGACCGGCTTCCACAAAATCACGACCCTGCATGGAGCGTGCACGGACGTTTACCTGTTGCAGAGGCTCGTCGATGAAGTTGGATCCCGTCAGACGCCGGTCGATTTTGATGGGCTTCGTCTCCTGCTTCAGCTCCTCTAAAGTCTGTGGAAACCGAGAGAGAATGTTGGCGTCCTGAACTGCTTTCCCTGCTCGAACACAACGCTCCTCACTCGAGCTGTGAACTTGATTCAGGTGTTAAAACAAAAGGAGCCCTTTAGGAACTATGGGGTCAACGTGTAACTGACGGACAAAAAGAATCGTACGGGAAAACCTTTACACGAATAAAACAAGCGCTGATCTATGAGGGCGAGTCAAATGAAAAACTGGTGTGACAAATTAGAACCTGATCAGTTTCTTTCTAGAGAAATCTGGACACCTGTGAAGCAGCAGAACACTTGCGCTGAACAAAACGGACATTTTGTTGAGAAGTGATACACGGTTGTTACTCCTGTTTGCACACCTATAACACCTAGATCACGTGCTGAGTCAGCTTCTGTGCTTACCTTGGCTATGCCTGTTGGGGTGGGGGGCAGGTAGGAGTGCTCACATTTCTCTAGGTGTTTCTCAGAATTTGTCTTTCCAAATAAAAGCGTGACAGCGAAGCCCCTGAAGAGGAGGAGGGAAAAATATGTATATATATAATTTTTTTTTAAAAAGAGGCATTATTACGGTAAACGGACCCAGGCGCAGGCCTGCAGGAGAAAGATAAGCTGTTTTACAGTTAAGGAGAGCAGCGGTGCTTGAAGACAGAGCCACTTACCCGCCAAGAAAACAGAAGATATAAAACGCCAAATAAAATATGGCAAAGGGTCCAAATGTGATGAGGAAAAGCAGTATTCCCAGGCCCCCCCATCCCCAGACTGACAGACTGGCCTGGAAAACACACACACACACACACACACACATATTGGGTAAGGTTAATGACATTCCATCTTCATCCATTGCAAACAATAATAACTGCAGAAGCAGGTGGGATTGGTCACTCGGTATGGGAGCACACAGCGAGTCTGTGGGAGTGGGTGGGATTTGTCAGAATTCCTTCAGGTGGGACTGGGATTTAATAAACAGTCTCGCACACTACTCACCTGTGAACCTTTCATACAGCTGAAGGATTATCGGATCGGTCTACTAGCGAGGCAGCTCAGTGAGAAAACATACCAAGCATCTGATAACTTTTGTGCACTTTTCTGGCAAAAAACTTCAGAAACGTTAGAGGGTGCGGGTTGATCGGCTCCGTGTGATTCCGTGTACTGAATTTCGGCAAAATTTTGGGCACCGTAACCATCCGAAATAAGATATAGTCACTGTCAAAAGCAGCTACGGCTGCACACAATTATTATTCAAGGGCCATTTTCTTTGCTTCGCAAGATTCCTACAGCAAACTGCCTGAAGTCAGGAGTGGGGAAGAGAGCGGGCGTGAATTTGAATATGGACTACAGAAGCAGTAAGCAGAGAAAATCCAATCCAGGGGGGGACATATAATTTGAAAAGTAAAATAAATAAATAAATAAATAAATAAATAAATATGTAAATAACTACGACCACTAAGAAGAAGAAGAAGAAGAAGAAGAAGAAGAAGAAGAGCACATTCAATTATATTTTAATTGACAGTATTAGGTGTAAATTATGGAGGAAATCCTGCATTTTACTACATATAATTCCAAAGCGTATTACACCGTTTCATTCAGCCATTCTCACACACACACACCAGTGGTAGCAGAGCTGCCATGCTAGGTGCTAACTTGCCATCGGGAGCAACTTGGGCTTCAGTGTCTTGCCCAATGACACTTCGGCATGTGGAGTCACGTGGGCCGGGAATCGAACCGCCAACCCTACGATTAGTGGACATCCCGCTCTACCACCTGAGCCACAGCCGCCAATGTGCACTAAGGAATAGTAAGAAAAAGTCAAAGTTCACCCAAATTAAGTCGGAGCAAAGTGAAAGTAAACAATACGCAAATGCACCTTTCACATTGCGTGTCCTTCAGGGACCTCTGCAAACCTTTCTATAAACCTGGTTTTCCTCAGTAGATACGGACAGAACGCATTTCCTTAATAACTTAATGAGTTGAATTCACTACACTACACACACAGACAACTCGTTAGTTCATTACTTTCTCTGTATCATGAAACAACTGCGCATAGAATTTCTACCAAAAAAAACAAAACAAAAACAAACACCCCAAGCTACAAGTTGCTTTAGATATGAAAACAGGTTTTGTATGAGTTTGAGTTGTTCTGAATGATCAGATCTGGACTGCTTGTTCTGAATGGCTCAATAAAAGATTCATAAAAAGCCCGAAGCCCTGAGAGGGAGCATGTGTCCAGTCACCAGACTTCCTGTTTTTGTCAGTGCAGGAAAGCCGGCCTATTGCGTCACGACACACTCCTGACTTTCTCTCTCCCTCTCTCACTCTCTCTCACATACACACCTCCAAGGTGAAGATTACACAAACTAGGCATACTGCTTTCCTTTCTTTTAAAAAAAAAGCCAACATGAAGCAACTCGCTTACAATTACAGCTTACGTCCTACCCCTTGAGTTTCCCATGACAGTCCGGGAACAATTCACGCTCAGTAAATGAGGAGTTACACTCTAATAAAACCAGAAGGTTTAGGAGACACACAATATTCAAGGGCTGAATCATTATTATTATTATTATTATTATTATTATTATTATTGTCCCCTCAGCGGCAGACTCTGACAAACTCACGGCTCAGTGACAGTGGCGTGATCTGAAATTTTTTTAATAAACCGATCCCTCACAGAGAAGATCGATGTTAAATTTTACAAACGCAGAGATCTCGACACTCCTCACACTCGACCTTTCACTAGTTCTCTCCACCAAAACTGGATGTGCCAATGGATGAATCAGGCGTTTACGCTAATTCGAAATCTTTTAGGAGGCGCTCCTCTTTCACAACAGTTACATTGTAAAGCTATTGTTAGTGAGAAAACTAAAGGCATTCAGAGAGCTAGGCTAGTGAGGCGCTCATAAGACCTGCCTCGAGCGCTACAGCATGCCATAAAGAACACTAAGTAAGCTAATCAAAGGTCAGATAAGACGCAGGCTCAGTGCCACAACAAGCTTGACTCAACAGGTCACATGGGTGCAGCATACCAAACGCAAATGAGGGAGCCAAAATAAAAAAAATACATAAAAAAAAAAAAAAAAAAAGAGGGAGCCAAAAAAAAAAAAATACATAAAAAAAAAAAACCAACAACTTTTTTTTTAAATATTTGTTCTCAGACAAAGACCAGAGCTGAGTGAAATGCCATATACACGAGTCTGGTGTGCAGCCTCACAGCTCCAGGGTTTGGATCTGCTCCCTTTGTCTTTGCAGGTTTCTTCTGGGTTCTTCAGATTCCTCCCACCTCCCAAAATATAGCTGTAGGTGGGTTAGTGACTCTAGGGGTGAATGAGTATGCGAGTGTGTAAATGTGTGTGTGGTGTCCTGTGATAGAATGGTGTCCTAATCAGGGTGTATTCCCACCTCATCCCCACAGTGCTCCAGCGAGAGGCTCCAGATTCACTAGGACAAAGTGATGGGTAAAGGAACGAATAAACGAATGAATGAAAGAATCTTGGTATACACAACGCGATCTAAAAACGACAACCTTTAAAACACTCTTCAGACGCGAGCCAAACCCAGACGTGTTACAAACGATGCAGTGAACTACTAAGTGCCACAACAGGGAGAAACGACACGTTTGGTCACGTCAACCGTTTGACACACATGAATACCAGATTATTCGAAACGTAGAAACTTTGCGTTGAGTGGGTGGAGCTTAATCCTTCCTCAATCACATCAATAAAAGCTTGTTTCCTTCAGTACATGTCAAATCTCATTACGATCTATCCGTCAAATTCTTTTCTAGACCTTGTAAATTACACTTACTAGAGTGTAAACACATTTAAAGCACGTTTAACGCGATTTCTTTTTATATTGAGAACCAAAAATCTGTTTCTAGAAGACCTGCATTCATAAAGAGTGAGCATTCGAGTTACTAGTTATATCCTTCCTGGCAGCTCAAACCAATCTGGCCATCTTCCTCCGATCTCGCTCGTCAGCAAGGCGTTTTCACCCAAGGAACTGCCGCTCGCTAGCTTGCTGTTTGTTTTCTGCACCATTCTGTGTAAATTCTAGAGACTGTTGTGTGTGAAACACAGTTTTATGAAATACTCAAACCAGCCCATGCCACAGTTAAAGTCACCGAGATCATAATTCTCCCCCATTCTGATTGATGTGAAGCTCTCAACCTGTATCTGCATGATTTACTGCATAAACGAGCAGGTGTTCCTATTAAAGTGGACAGCAAGTGTATGTATTAATAAAACAGTGATTCAACTGATTTAAAGAAGCAAAGAAATTATATTTCAGCAAAATAACCCAATTCTTTATCGAAAGAATTATGGCAGCAGGAGTGAGTTGTGCCTCTTTCATCGTCCTCCAAAGAGAGAAAGAGATGTTCTCCTCACGTTGGCATTCTTGAGTATGTGTCAAAAATGCTGCCAGGTGATGTTGGAGAACTGAAGCACCTTTGTTTCTTGACAGGGTGATATTTCTCTGTGGTTGTCATTTTGCTTTGATGAGATGAAGAGTCTTTGGCCACAGCGGGAGTGCTGTATGTGCTTTATCCATGCTGGATGGGTTGCTGGCCCTCACCATTAAAAAATATTTAAGCGAAATTTAACCTTATTATCTGGAACCATACCATAAAGGACAGTGTGGCTTAGTAAATAGAGCATTGCTCTAGTGACCAGAAAGTTGGGGGTTTGAATCCATATTCACTGTTGGGTTCTTGATCAAGACCCTTAACTCTGACAGCTCCAGGGGCACCGTGTGATGTCTGATCTTGTACTCTGATCCCAACCTCAATAGGAGTTGTGATATGTGAAGAAACAGTTTCATTGTACTGTACATCTGTATATGTGTAATGACAATTAAAGTCTATTCTATTCTATTTTATGTCTAGGAGGCATTAATTAAGTAACTATGGGTTATTCAAACAAAACATGCAGTCAGATTTAAGAGACCGAATTGTCCTGTAGGTACATAGCCACAAAAGCTTTAACCAGTGCATTATAAGTGCGCCCCCAAGTCCCAGATAAAAAAGGGATGGTTGCTGTAAAACAACATTATTTTTATTTAGTTTAAATAGAATAAAACAGAATAGACATTATTCATTAGGGACAGTGTATCTTAGTGGATACAGTGTTGATGAATTGACCAGAAAGTTGGGGGTTGGAATCCCCAGACCCTAAACCCTGTCAACTTCAGGGGTGCCATGTGATAGCTGTATATGTGTAATGACAAATAAAGGCTATTCAATTCTATTCAATTCTATTGTATTATTGCTGGACAGTCCTGTTAGTCCTCTGCTGCTGTCTGCTGTTCCTGTATTAATAGATCATTAGTATTGTACGTATAATGATCTATAACGTAACCAATACTTTAAAGCAGAGTAAAGGATATCAACTTTGGAGTAAGTTAAAAAGCTTTGCAAACAGCAACACGGCTGACTAACTCATCCATCAGCTCAACGGAGATGGATGTGCTGTTACCACACAGCAATTCAGTCCAAGCATCCACAAATAAAGCTGGGGAAGGAACAAATGGTTACAGGGACACACCAATTTAAAAAAATAATAATAAAAATAGAAGAAAAAGGATAAAGGACAAAAAAAGAATCAGAGGAAGAACGGAAATAATGAGGAAACAGACAGAGATGCCTCAGAGATCAGTGAACCCAAGCTCCGTTTAAACCCCTTACTGTAAACTACTCAAACATGCTGAACCCTTTAAGACCTGAACTCTTTAAACTCCCACTACATCCTTTAATGCAAGTCGTGGCCACACATGAACGCCGAATCCTTTAAACCCCTTATTAGATTTTAGACACACATGCTCACACACATAACAAGGGTCTGTTATCAGGACTCAGAACCAAGTGATAAATGTACCGAAACAATCCAAAGCAAGCATTCACCCTGCACCTTACAGATACTTTAACAGTATTTACATGTTTGCCTTTTATTTATGTATGAAATTATAAATTCATTTTTATATTTCTTCATTTTATAGAGACCTGTATGTAGGTTGGATTTAGAGCGCAGGGTCAGCCATCACATGGTGCCCCTGGAGCTGACGGAGTTAGGGGTCTTGATCAAGGACCCAACA
>JANDJT010000141.1:10747752-10759916 GCA_024331685.1 Stegophilus panzeri | reverse complement strand
ACACACACACACAGGTTTTTGTATATTTTGGACAAACAACCCCAAATTTTCTGTAAGCCCCAAACCTTTAAATCCCAGATTTCTAATTACAAAATTTCATGTTGTTAGTAAGATGTGACTAAAAACCAAAAGGAATACTCTTACAGATCTTATTTTAATTAGCGCCGTCATCTACAAACGTCTCGTGTTACCTTTTAAACCGTCTGTAACAAAACTGCTGCTCAATGATGACTTTAACCCCGGTTTCAAACAAATCCTCAAATCAAAGCTTGAAATCCGCACCCAAAAATAATCGATACGGATGTTCACGCCAGGCACGATAGCGCAGGGTTCTCGTGGGATGTTTTGTATAAAAGCATACCGCCTGTAGAGTAGGGGGGAAAAAACAAAAATGCCCCAGGTGGAAAAAACCCATGGCTAGAGCTTGAACACTGAAGCTGATTATTCTAAACAGAAAAGCAGTGTGTGGAAGCAGCATATTTCACATCCCCTCTGAAACAGGTTAAAAGCAGTCGGCCGGCTCTATGTACGTCAAGATTACAACTAGTATCGTTTACGATAAACAAATCAGTGTCCTTCCTAGTTTCACTCAACCACAAACAGCAGCTCAATCTACTGGTGCGGACATACAGTTCTCTACTACACCATGTGAAGCTCAGTTCAGGCCGAGCCGCAGAAGCCTGACGCACCAGACATCCGTTACCTGGGATCCAAGAGAACTGGCGAGATTTTGTACTCTTTCTCCCGTGTCAATCACAGCGACACTAGCCAAGCACAAGCATCTGTAAGCTCATGTATGTGGAATAGGGCTGATGGTGTTTTGTGTTACGCTGCCCTGAGATGCAGCATGAGCAGCAGTTCCACACAAAGACGTGGCTCGCTGGCTTCATGTCCCTTAAAGAAATCACGTGTTAGTGTTCACCTTCGCTAGTTGATGGCTGTGGTATGATGAGAGAGGAACTGGCAGGTGAACAAATTGGAGAAGACTTGGTGGGGGGTGGGGGGTTGTTTTAAGAGTGGGTGGGAACGTATTAGGGAACAAACAGTTTTAAATTTCCAAGGTGCTTCAAAGCATGAAATATGGGCAGCAATTTAAAAAAGTCAATAAGTCAGTATTGTCTGAACAACAACAAGGATACGATATCAAGGACGTACGTCAGGATGGCTGAAAAGTCGCCTCCCGGCAAAAACAGTGCAGAGTATAAAATGTATTATTATTATTTTTTTTAAAATTTTTTTAAAAGGGGTGGGTTTTAAAAAGAAACCTGTGAACATCGCTCATAGCTCAACATTATGCTATTATCTTCTATCTAGAGACTCTGAGACAAATGCGATGCAGGATCAACCCTGGCGGATTCCCCGATTTCGGCTGTCCTGATTAGATATTTCTGAGTTACACAATGAACTATTTCATGTCAGGCCCGACTAGGAACAGACGCTGCATGTTTTCATTATCTCTCTCCATGCACAGTTTGAATGGCCCTGAACGTACAGCTATTCACATATAAAAGCTATTTATCAGCTAAATTCCCAAGCCGCTGTACACACTGCTCTATTCATCTCGTCTTCCGTACAGAAAACACTCCACAAGCAGTTGAGCAAGAGGCTTTACACCGCCGTGCTCCTGAATTCACAACTGTGTCCTCAAAAGGTGTAAATTCAATTACTTTTTCTGTAGCAGCAGCTGTAATTCAAATGGCAGGGTTATATTAAAGCTGTAATACATTTTCATGTCTGTAGTAACAACGTACACAGGGATTTGTATAGTGGAAAATTCTAAACTGATCTTAGGGGTCTAATGATACACTCTGGACACAATTCGGCACTGGCTTCAGAATTTCAATCAATCTGATTCTCTTTTATTGTGAAAAAAATGTATTAAAATTATGACTGAAAAGACGCATTTTTGTCTGTATAAACGAAATAAATTAAAAATGGCTACGAAGAGAGGTTTAATATCATAAACAAAATGTTTACCGTATCTTAAAAATAAATAAACAAATGTATCAATTCTCCCAACAATTTTATTGAAGAAACAAAGCCTCTGACCCGGGATCAACTGAAACATAACGAGCTCGGTAGCAGCGCCCGAGGCGTCATTTTACTTGGAGATAGAGCTCCAAAGTCGGCTAAAATACCCGTCCTCCTTGACCTCTATCTTGGGCACTGCTGAAAAGCTCTTTTAAAAGATTTTTTATTTGTCATATACATGTATATATAGTACATAATTTGCAGTGAAATGAAAACCTGGCCTACTCCACTTGAGACTGTGCATTTAAATTACTCAATTAAAAAGCAGAAATGAATAAGAAAGCAACTATTTGTACAGGAATGTACAAAAAAATAAAATTAAAAAAATGGATGTATAAAATATGCAAGTATGTTACGTGTAGGAACAAATGCATAGTGCAGTGTGTGGAAGTTTCAATGGCTTGCAGAGTGACCGGACAGTCTTTATGGAGTCCTAAGGGATCTGAATGGTGGACATATCCGTATTGAGGAGTCTGATGGCCTGCGGGGAAAAAGCTCCTCCTGTTGATGGAGGGGTTGATGTTCTTGATGCAGTCCTTTAATGGCTTTAACTTGGCTGTGTACCATGTAATCATGTGACCAGCACATGTTCTCTTTCTCTCTCTCATATATATATATATATATATATATATATATATATATAGGTTGCATCATAATGCATCATTACACCCCTAACTGCTCGTGCATGTATGTTTTCGGGTAAGGTCTGCGCTCAAACTCCTCCGTATTTTCACAAGTTTAGTGTATTGGCACACTCGGCTGCGTTTCCGAGTGCGAGCTGCTGTCAAGTGAAAAATCTGCCTTTTTATTTTCACCAAACGTTCACGTATAAAAGTCATCGCATACGGTCATTAAAAACTCTGTCTTGTGACGGTTTTTGATCTATGAGAGAATAAATGTGGTACCGCATGCATTTCAGCATGCACCATGACATGCGTCTGGCTACATTTCAAACCAGTGTATTTCAATTTCGAGTTGTTACTACACGTACCCATGACATCACCAGCTGATAAACTCCTCCTGTGGTGGGAAAGCAACACGTTCACTCTGGTGAAATACGAAGAGCTCTGGGGTGCCGAGCTGCACTGTTCAGTGAAGGAGTGCTATTAAAAAAAAAAAACCCCAAAAAACAACAATAAAAAAGCCACACAAATCACCTAAGGCACCTTAGGGAATACAACGTACTTGTACATGTACTGTACCTTTATTTCTGACAACACAGATTTACACTTTTATTGAATCAACCGTGTAGCTGTGCAGCTGGACAGACTCGTTTCTCCTGTGATGCTTAAAAACTGGGTCAAACTGTGCTTATAACCTTTTCTATTTCCTGTCATTTGAGCGCTAGAACGTGGGGTTCACAGAAACCAAAGAAACATAAGAACAAAACTAATGAGAGCAGAGAGTCTGAATATGGGACAACATGTACAAGTGATATGGGGAATTCACTTGATAAGGGTGTCACAGGTCTATCATTAGAGGACCTTCATCGCATAATCGGACATGTAGAACACACGCTATCTCACAGACGGTTATAGAATTTAACCAGAATTTGATTAGGATCCCGTCATACGACGTGAATCCTAAAACACAGAAAACTTTCCTTGCTGATTCAATCCAGGCTGAAGAAATCGCCGCAGCGATTGGGAAGTTCATATTCGAGAACGCACATGGGGCTACCGAGAGCTAAGTAACTGACAATCCTTTTACTTATCCAGTCCATCCAGGATCTTGCAATTAACGCAGAAATCAAGGCAAAATCAAACAAACCCAACAATATTCGCAGGAGCTTGCAATTTTTCGAAATCATCCCAGATTTACGCAGATTTGGGCCAAGCCGCGGCATCACGACGCGCATTCATTCGAAGCCCTCTTCGGTTCACGTGCGTCGAACACGAGTACGGCTAAAAATTGCAAAACAATTTCGTGCAATTGCGATTTCGCCAGTTAGAGTACTTTTCTGGAAAAACGCACAAAAAAATAAAAAAAAACCTCTGCAAACTGCGTCACAAATATTTTTCACAAAATCAAACATTTTTGGACGCAACAATCACCAAACAAAACACTATAAAAGAGGTGATGCTGCAGTTTAAATTATGAGCATGTTAAAGTGATTTTTGACCTTGCATGCATGTAAATCTATTGTATGAGACCTTTAAAACAAAATTTCAAAACCATAATAGGTGTGTTTTAAAGGACACACCTCTCGCCATGACGTTTTTTTCCCCTTGCACCCTTACATGTTTTTCTGACATCTAACACAGATCGCATCACTGGTTCTTTTTTCCTCCTTTTAAATAGGCAGAATCCAAACAACAGCCATTATTAGACATGGGTAATAATAACGTCCCCCCCCCACCTCCATGGGAAGACTGACACTTGCATTACTACTGTTAGTACCTATAAGCAGTAGTATCATGGAAATGATGCTTACGAGTCTGATTTACGAGCTAATCTATATTTCCTCAACAATCCCCTCGAGCTATAAAGGGGCCATTATGGCATGAGAGAAAACCCATCAGCCCGTCCACTCAGCAGTTTATAGTGCATAGCTGATTAACTGTGTAATGTGCACTGATTACACAGTACACACAGGTCACGCTTACAGAGACTCATCATAAGCTGATTACTTCCTCTGTGGACAATCAAGTCCTAACCTGTGTATCACCAAGTCCCTCTCAAGCACCGGTCAACTAAATAAATAAACAAAGCCAGTCAGTGGAGTGACTCCAATGCCGTCAAGACCAATATCAGTCCACTACCAATAGTCCGTCAGTCCCTTCAGGATTTCACGATTTTGCGATCGCAGAAATGAACGCAAAATCAAGCAAACCCTACAATATTCGCAGGAGCGTGCAATTTTTCAAAAGTATTGCAGATTTGGCCAAAGACGCGGTATGTGACATCATTGCAATGCGCATTCACCCAAAGCCCTCTTCAAAATCACGTGCGTTGAACATGAGTACAGCTAAAAGGTCTCATTTACTAACAAACATCACTGCGAAAGACCGCGCCAAACAATATCGTGCAGATGCAATTTCTCCAGTTCTAATAGCTTTCTGCAAAAGCACAAAAAAAACTACCTGAGTTGCATTGTAAACTGTGAAAAAAGCTGAAGCACAATCAAGTATTTTTTGGCTGCAACAATCACAAAAAAAAAAAAAAAAGCCAAAAACCTCTATGGAGGACTGAATATTCAGAATCAATCAGAGCATGGTTATAATGCAATAATAAATGCAATATGACTTGGTAAATCTAACAGACTAAAAATAACAGACTACATCTCTGGAAAGCAGGGCACACAGTGGCTTAGCGGTTAGCACTTTCACCACACACCTCCAGGGTTGAGGGTTCGAGTCCCGACGAGTTTGCATATTCTCCCCGTGCTGTGGGGGTTTACTCTGGGTACTCCGGTTTCCTCCCCCAGTCCAAAGACAGGCTGATTGGCATGTCCAAAGTGTCTGTAGTGTATGAATGGGTGTGTGAATGTATCTCTGCGATGGACTGGCACTCTATCCAGGGTGTACCCGTCTTGTGCCCCATGCTCCTTGGGATAGGATCCAGGTTCCCTGTGACCCTATAGGATAGCCCGGAGGAAACCCCCAAAATCACACACAGGGCGGAGGAGGAATTCGAACCCCGTCCCTGGAGGTGCGAGGCAAATGTGCTAACATTTATTAGTACAATATTGTTGACGATTTAAAAAAAAACAAAACAAAACAATAATCAGTTGTTAACAAAACTTTGTTGGATTGGCAATGCTTATTTCGTTTATTTATAAATCGGGGAAATACAGAGAGTGGATGCATCACGACAGAAGACAGCTCAGTACAGCGAGTAATATTACGATACTAAAACCGAAGTCAGAAAAAAATACAAATAAAATAAATCTTCGACACTGTTGAAGCTCACATGTTAATGATGAAAGATTAATACACAGGTCATTCCGGTGGATTTTTCCTTTAATGAATGATCGGTTGTTTAAGGTGCTTGAGTAAAGATCGTTATCAGGGAGATCTGTGCCGTTTTATCCTTTATACTCGTACTCTTTCGTTCTTTAAAAACAAAGGCTGCTTGATTCGAAGTAAATCTTCAACAAGCGTTCATATGTAAATATACAACGACGATCTTCTTGGTAAAATGTCTCCCCGTCTCCTCTACACTACCTGCCGAGAGTAAGCCCTGACTGATAAGAAGATTAAGATGAGATGAGCTCTTTCAGCATCATTAATAAGTGCTCTATAAATACTTCGCGTGTTTCCAGGGCTTTGTGTAGAACAGGTGGGCCGGAGTTTACCTCCTTAGCACTAATGGAAAGCACTTAGCATGGCGCTCTGATAGGACAGGTGACTCATCAGTTTTCTGATCACAGCCAGGGCTGCAGATGAGGACCTCTCGCTTTTATCCACTGTGTTACTGCGAGTGTTCACACGGTGAGAAGCTGAGCGAGTACAAAGGGCAATCCTGTGAGGAGAAAAAAAAAAGGAAAACACTACAGCGTATAGGAGCTTGGCTCAAACAGGCTTATGTACAGTGGTTTGAAGTACGGTTGCCAGATCTGTAGCTTTCCTGCAACTCTGGGATACTTTTCCCCCCTAGTCAAGTGGGTTTGAGTTTTATTTCTGCATATAAATCGTATACACTGGAATGACGTGTAATATACATGCAATCAGTTCGTACAGGATTTCGTGGAGTTTTATTTTTGTGATTGTTGTGGCCAAAAAACGCTTGATTCTGCTGCGTCTTTTTCAAAATGTACCGTGCAATTAGGAGATTTCTGTTCTTTTTTTTTTTTTTTTTTTTTAGCAGAAAACTACTTGAATTGGTGAAATTGCAATGGTACAGTCTTTCACAGTGATGTCTGTTGGTAAATGAGAGCTTTTAGCTGTAGTCATGTTCGACGCACAGGAATCGAACAAGGCTTTGGGTGAATGAGTTTTCCATGATGTCACATGATGCATCTTGTCTCCATTTACAAAAATTGTAAGCTCTTCGGATTATTGTGGCGTTTTCTTGATTTTGCGTTAATTTCTGTGATCGTGAAATCCTGGAGTAACGTGTAATACAGCAGCGCTACGACAGCGTGAGGCGAGAGCAAAATATATAATCAATTAAAATAAACAAATAAATAAATAAAAATAAATTTAAAAAACAGGAAAAACGAGAGCTGGGCTTTTCCTAAAAAAAACAAAACAAAACTAATATATAATCAATTATTTATTTATTTATACTGCAAACCAATAGAAAGCGACTCTACAACTAGGGATAGTAAATATTATGATATAATATTGATATCATGATCTATTAAGGGCGAGCGAAAGGACATAAATATCACGATCTCTCAAGACATTTCTAATGATATATAATAGAGTTATGCATCATGATATTGCCTACAGGTTTGGTAACAAACTGTCAGGTGTTTGTTGTTTTTTTTTAAATACTTTTATTTAATGTCTACAAAAATAAATTAGCACTGAAAAAGAATGAATTGAATTTAAAAAAAAAAAAAATTATATATTTTGTTCTTTTTACCATGTAAATATTCAAAATAGACTGAGCTGCTTCCAGACATTATCACTGCTGTTTAAATAAATAAATGGATAAATAAATAAATAAATATTGTTAAATGCAGGATATCATAAAAAATTGCATTGTGACATCACGATATTGATCACGTTATATTGTCATTTCCCAGCTCTACGGTACATTTTTCACAATACGCTCTGGAGATTTTCTGACATAGTGTCACAATATCAAAATGATTTGACGTCAACATTTCACACTGAACCTATATAATAAATACTCTCATTAGCCAAGTTTCCATCCACATTTTCCGCTGTTCTGTTATCGAGAAAGAAATCTGCCCTTGAGCCGGTTCCATCCATAACTTTGTTTATATTGCAAATTGTCTACCTTTTGCGTCCCATGTCCTCAAATCTTTGTAAAATAGACTGAGACAATTCATTAAAATTGGCCACCTTACTCTCATTTTAATTTCGCAAACAATTGTGCGAAATATCAGCAGACGACGTCAGAATAGAACAGATGCTCATCTGATAGGCCTACATGTAACTGGCCTTATGTGCCTAAACCCACGGGTCTGGGAGAGACCACACAACAGGGCGTTCTGGGAGGTAGTGGTGGCGAGACTCTTCGCATAAAGTCTCTGGCCCACGTTTGAGATGCTGTGCCAATTAATTGGTCTTGATGTTGTGCATGTTGCAGGTTGCAAGCGCCCAGCGGTTCCGACCCAAAAGACCGGACTGCTCTTGCCCTGTTCAAACTGGCATCCTGCGCCGAGTACAGTGTAGCGGGGGAAACGTTCGGGGTTAGTATAAACATCCGTCCGTCAATGTGTATGTGCTGTGTGCAGTTATTAAAGAAAATTAATGCGGCGTTATATCAAGCTGCTGAATGCAGCTGAGGCCAAGGAAATTCATACCGTAATTCCTTGGCGCATCTTGTACCACGTGGTTAAGATGCGCTAGATCCATACGCACATCCCTGTTCTTCCCCTAACAGACAGATCATTTTGTCATGTGAGGTTTTTTAGGTTTTTTTGTGTGAATGCCATTTTTTTGTTTACAAACTATTTTTTTGCAGCATCTGAAGAAATGACATAATTTATGCGCTAAAGTTAAACGGGAAAAAAAACCAAAACTTATATCGACAAGTGAAATTTTCACGATAATTTGCGATTCCATATTTATAGTTATTCGTACTATGAAGTTATGATCTTCACATGCAACACGGACTACGTTTACATGGACAGCAGTAATCGAATTATTGACCTTATTCTGAATAAGACAATATTGTGATTAAAGTGTTTACATGAGTTGCTTTTAGAATATTCCTTTCATGTTCCTGTTTTACACGTTATACAACATAGATGGATTAAAAGCACACGTCATTACGTCACCGCGCCACGCCGTCCAACGATCCCTACAGAATTTCCCGTATCAACATACAGTTCGTCTTCGTTATGGACCTGTATACAGTTTTGGGTGTTTCATTTTTAACTTTACGAAAGCTTCAAGTGCAGTTAATTATTTGTCGTGATATACGTGCTAACAGATGACTGCTTGAAGCCGTGAGCTGCGTCCCAAACCGCGTACTTACCTACTATATAGTAGGTAAATAAATACATGTATTTCTCCTACTATACAGTAGGCGAATACACGGTTTCGGACGTGGCTTCGCTCTCTCTCTCGTTTGCCATCAAACGGTCGAGCACTGCCGTGTGTGATCGTGTCCTGTCGCAAAATGCGGTGAAAACTCCCACACGACGTTAATAGTGTGATTAAGGCGAGTACATGTCTGTAATACACGTCGATAATGCGACTAAAACAGGAATACTCCACATGTCTTAATTCGATCTGTGTTTACGTCGAGTATGACTTTAGTCGGATTAACATAATCAGAACCCACCGTTTACATGCTAGTTTCTTAATCAGAGTATCGTCTTAATATCGTGATATTGTTGTCCGTGTAATCGTACTGAGTGTTGACGTTTAACGGAGAGATGGAAAGATGGATGAAGTTGATGGAAAGTTAAATCCAGTTCCTCGTGCCTTCGCACTACAGCAAGAGAGCTGAGGAGGTTTCATCTGTCAAACATGAGCTTTATTTAACTCTCATACACTACGTTTACACGGACAACAATAATCCGATATTAACCCGATCAAGACGATACTCTGATTAACGCACTAGCATGTAAACAGTGATTTCTGATTAGCTTAATCTGACTAAAGTCACAAACGTAGTAATGACGTGTATGGTAAGTAATCACGTGTGCCGTTAATCGATCTATGTTCTATAACGTGTAAAACGGGAACGTGAAAGGAATATTCTAAAAGCGACTCATGTAAACACCTTATTCAGAATATCGTCTTATTCAGAATAAGGTCAATAATTAGATTACTGCTGTCCATGTAAACGTAGTCAGTGTTCATGAGAGGACAATTCAATCTCTCTAAAACTGAGTAAAACTGTATTTGTGGTCAACATGAAAAGGAAAAATGCTGCGTGTGTGTGTGTGTGTGTGTGTTTTGGGACGGATGCTGTACTGTAGTAAGCAAGTGCTGAGAAATGTACACTGGAAACACTGGGTGTGTTTGTTTAATTAATCATTAATCTCATGCCAGGCTTTTCTAACATGATGCATGATGACGTGGAGAGATAGCAAGCTAAATACAGGTACTAAATGCAACCAAGCATAAAAACTCAGTTTTTTTTTTTTTTTTTAATATAAAAGACATTTAAAAACGAAATGCCTGGTGTTTAGTGTTTAACACTCCACACACCTTTAAAAAACACAACCGCAGCGTTTTCACCTGGAAGTCTAAGCTCCACTTTACTCCAAAATGTCACCAAAGAACGGTTTGTTTATTTCTCCGGCTAGCTAGCGATTAGCAAGGAGAAATAATCTTAACTAAATCTCCCAGCATTAACGCTGTAATCCTTGCGGACACAGGCGCGTTGTATTTCCGCGCACTGCCCCGTGTTTACCTGTTAGCTAAGCTAGCTAGCTGGGAAAGCTATCATGGAGGCTAAATCCAACTAGCCAACTGCTGTCACACAAACACGGCGGAAAACTAAACTTGTCTGGCCGACAGCGTTACCGCGCACTCACCTCTGCAAACATGCTGTAAGACGTCGAGGCAGAAGCCGCGCAGGTTAACCCCAGCACATTTTACCAGCTGTGTTACAGCGCTCTTACAGGGGCTTTCTGTTTTAATTTATTTATTTTTTTTTTAAAAACAAACAGGCTGCCAGACCCACTGCACTCTCTGAGGAGTCTCCATATTGCAAGGTTTACGTGCAGGATGCCCCGCCCACACGCCTAGGACGCGTCCTGATTGGTCGGAGTGACGTGACGCAACACACTCACCCGTGATTAGTGCAAAGGCATTCAGCTCATACTGAAGCGAATAATAATTTTTTTAAAAAAGATACAGCGGGTTTACACGTTTTCTGATAAATAAAATGTATATATTTGTGTTTTACACTTTACATTTGTTAAGACTTTATTAAGTCAAAAAATACAGTTACTAACTGCAACGCGTTTGTTGCTATGGAAGGTGATCAGCCTTCCTTTACCAGTACAGGACCAACACAAAACAACCAAGTGTTTTCAAGGGAAAGTAGCTAAGGTACTGTGTTCTCAAAAATTCACCAGAGAACGCCATAGACTCATTTGCATATATGCTTATATCATCACCATCACTTGGATATCGAAACATGTTACATCCATCCATCCATTTCCTTTACCACTTATCATACAGGGTCGTGGGGAACCTGGAGCCTATCCCAGGGAGCATGGGGCACTCTGGACTCTGGACAGGGTGCCAATCCATCACAGGGCACAATCACATACACATTCACACACCCGTTCATATACTACGGACACTTTGGACATGCCAATCAATCTATCTACCATGCACGTGTTTGGATTGAGGGAGGAAACCGGAGTACCCGGAGGAAACCCCCGGTAGAACATGCAAACTCTGCACACACAGGGGAGCGGCAGGAATCGAACCCCCAACACTGGAGGTGTGAGGCTAACCACTAAGCCACCGTACACCCCAATATGTTACATTTAGGAAGAAAAAATCAGGGTAAAGTAGAGTAGAAGAGGGTAGAATAGACTGGAATAGAATAAATCACAGTAGAATACAATACAGTTTTACTAGAATCAAATGAAACAGAGTAGAGTTTTATGATAAAGGAGTCGAGTATGGTTTTTAAAAAATGGAATAGCATAGAGTGGAATTTTATCAGAATGGAAATGGAAAGAGAATAGATTTATTTGAATAGAATAGAATCATTTTTATTATAACAGTTTAGAATAGAATAGAATAGTTTTATTGGAATGAATTACAATAGAATAGAGGTTTATCATAATAGAATAGAACAGGGTAGAATGGAGATTAATAATAATGGAATGGAACAGAAGAGAAAAGGTTTATTAGAATTGAATAGAATCATTTTTATCATAACAGAATCCAGTTGCTCTTGAGTTTCAACTTATGAACTGAAGACCGGATATTTTTATTGAGGATTTTCTGGTAGAGAGCAGAATTCATGTTTCCCTCAATTACTGCAAGTTGCCCAGGCCCTGAAGCAGCAAAGCA